>PVLD010005814.1:0-107549 GCA_004027595.1 Dinomys branickii | reverse complement strand
GTAAAGGGAAAATGAAAGAAGGTGGGAGAGAAGGGAAGAAGGAACTTGGAAACACCTAGAAGCCAGCCCAGAGCTGCTGGCCAGAAGGGTTCTGTTGTGACTTGGGGGAGGGGCTTCCTTTCTCACACAACTCTGGAGTCTGAGCCCCACTCTGTGCCCAGTTTTGCAATTCTGTTCTCCTGAAGCAGCTGGGTGAACCCCAGGCTTGGCCCCCTAAACTGGTTGTCTGTGTTTTACACAGCTACTCACCTTCTCGCCGCCCAGCCTGTGTTGTCTGTCTTGAGGGTTCTACTCACAGACATAGAGGCTGTTGGGCAATGCCCTCCCGCACCTGCCCAGGCTGTGAGCTGCAGGATGCGGTCAGGAGAGGAAGCAAGGCAGAGGGCCCAGTCATTCTGAAGTTTCCAGAGAGCGAGCATATTACCAGGGCAGAGACAGGGCACTGTCTGGGTTGCTAAGTATGGCTTCCCTCTCCTCATCCAGCCCCTGGAGGTGGCTGTGAGGGTGGGCTGAGCCTCCTCCCTGCCAGCTCTGGGCACGGGGAAGGGCAGAATCAGGCAGCTTCTGCAGGGTAAAGGGGTGGCTAGATGAGGCTCCTGCACCCTGTGTTGGGGGGGAGGTGGGTTCAGGCCAGAGAGGAGAGCCCAGCTGTCACGTAGCCTTCAGAAGCTCAGTCTCAAGCGCCCCACCCTGCCCCCTTGTCCTCACCAACAAGAGTCCAAGGCCCCACCACCCCTCTTCCCAGAACACCCATCTGAAGGAGGGGAGCCCTTGCCCCCTTCTGCCCAAGTGGGAAGGATGGAAAACTGATGGGGGCTCAACTTTCTTCCCCAAATTCCACCTCCTGCTCACTCCACAGGCTGAGTCAGTCCTGCTCCCAGTGAAGCTCTGCTTTCTCCTATCTGCTGAGGTACCTGCATCTCAAACCCTGGCTTATTTAGATACCTGAGGGGTTCAGGTCTTGAACCACAGGCTCTAGGCTTTTTTTGCAGGTGGGGTCATCTCCAAGATAGAGCAGTAACACAGCTGCAGCCCTGGGGGTATAGACACATTTTGCTGGGCACTCCTTTGAATTGCTAGTAAAAGAATCAAACGTGTCCAAATCAGATTTTACATAAAAGTTTGTATTTCCAGTTTTTGTTTTAAAAATAGAAGTATTTTCTTGTGACATTTACAGCAGTTGCCCCCCCCAAGACAGAGCCTGGGGTCTCCCCTTTGCTGCAGTCCATCACTTTGTGCTGCCTGCTCTCCCTGCCCACCCCCACCCAAGACGAAGTCTGACTCTCAGGCTGCAAACAAACCAGGGTGATGGTTGGAGACCAGGACCCTTAGACCTGACACACTTCATTCCTGAACTTTATCTGGCTGGTCGCTTTGGTATTTGAAGACTTTCATCCACAAACAGGGCTCTGGACTCACATGAATCAGAAAGATCCATCTTCAAATCTCACCTTAGTTGCTTAGTAGTTACGTGGCTTTTACCCAGTTGTGTAGCTTCTCCAGACCTGAGTTTCCTTATCTGTCAATAACTGTAGTAGGAGTGATACAAATCTCAACCTACAAACTCAAGATTTGTGAAATATACACGCTGTCTTAGCCCACTTTCTTTTCTTTCTTCTTCTTTTTTCTTTTTTTTTTTTTTTCCGTCTTTCTGAGACAGGGTTTCACGATGCAGTTCAGGTCCGGCTTAAACTCACTTTGCAGCCCAGGCTGGGCTCAAACTTATAGTGGTCCTCTTGCCTCAGCCTCTAGAGTGCTGGGATTACAGGTGTGTGCCACCCATGCCTGGCCCTTGGCACATTTCCTGGTAAGAACACAAGATTGGGTCATTTAAAAAGAACAGAAATTTGTTTCTTGTAGTTGTGCGGGCAGGGAAGTCCAAGAGCATGGTGCTGGCGTCTGTTGAGGACCTTCTTGCTGCTCCCTAATGTGACAGGGTGCAGCACTTGGTGAAGTACAGCAAGCAAGCAGCTCGGGAGCACTTAACTGTAACCCTCAGCCCATGCCACTTTAAAAAATTTTGACAGAAAAAAAAAAGATCCCACTAAATTTTCCCGCTGGTCTTGCAATTGTGATCCTCCCGCCACCACCAAGCCCGACCTTCCTTTCTCTTCTGATAAAGCCATGAATGCTATCACGGAGGCCCTATCTACTCAATTCTATCTAACCCTAAGTACCTCCCAAAGAGCCCATCTCCAAATGCCAATAACATATGATCTGGAGCATTAAGTTTCTGTGATGCTTAGCTGTGATGTCAACTTGAATAAGAAACGCCTAGTGGATTGGTTTAGCAGGGTTCTGGGTGTGGATGACTGATTCACTGAAAAGGGAAGACCCACCCTAGATGTGGGTGACGCCAACAAATAGGCTTGTAGCTTGGATGGGAGACAAAGGAAAAGGAAGTCTTGAGTTCTACTTCTGCAGAGGAACCACCATCTCCACAGTTGCCTCTGGCCATTCCTCTCCAGGTGATGGCTCAAACTGGGCAGCCCCGCAGCACAGACCCTCTGACTTCCTGACACGACTCACATGGGACTCTGCAGCAAGCTCTGGGCCTTTGACCCACAACTGGATGCTCGGGTCTGTGGTGTGCAGACGGCCTATGGCCTCTCCTACACCTTACTCTGCAGGTCGCCCCTGTATGCCTTCCTTTAAGCCCTTTATATATCCTCTATGGATGAGTAAAATCCCATTTCCTTATGCAGAATCCTGAGGACCTGAGAGAGGGGCAGGAGCAGGGCCGGTGAGCTGACATCTTAGCTGCTCCAGCCCACAGGGGCTTCTAGTGGACTGCGGTCCTGCTCCACAGACAGTAATCTATCAAGGAAGGAAACTTGGGGCCCCAAGTCCCAACCCCCATCCCACTGAGGTCTCTTCACCTTCCAAGGGTCTTGCTGGGAGCCGCTGAAATGTCCTTACTATTCAGGGCACAGCCTTTCATTCTCATTCCCAGCCTGTCTCGCCTGGACTCTTGATGACCCATGTGCCCACCCTGACTGTCAGGACCCCTGGCATGGTCTCGGCTGGCTGGGGGGATCCCCGGGAAGGTTTCGCTTCCCATCCATAGAAAAGGGAGGGGTGAGTGTACTGAGCACGGTGTACAGGTCAGTATTTCAAAACGTTACTCATCCTGTGGGTAGTAGCAGCGCTTACTTTTGAAGATGTTTTACTTTCTTTCCACACCCAGAATCACACCCCCAGCCCCCGGTTCTTTTTTCATTTTATACATGATAGTCCCGGAAACATGCCGGGCAGTGGCTCCCAAACTCTTTGATCCGTTTTCTTGGGCTTTCGAGGCCAGACTTGCCCCCGATATCACCACCACTGGTACTCCGGAGTAAACACCTCTCAGAGCGAACTCTCAAGCCAGAAACCTGGGCCTTCCCGGCTCTCCACTCATCCTCACTGCTCACGGTTTTAATTGCTCCATCACAGACCTCCCTCCTCCACAGCTTCTTGCCTCAGTCTAGGCCCCAGCACCCCCTGCCTGGATCTCTGCTCCCCGGGGCTTCCCTTTCCAGGCTCTTCTCTCTACCACCATTTGCATCAAAGCCCCCTTCTAAAGATAAATCTGCCCAGGTTCTCTCTCGGATCAACATTCTTCAGAATTGTAGTGGTTAGTTTCATATGTCAACTTGACGAGTACCCAGACATCTGAGCAAACATTATTCAGGAAGGATGTTTTAGTGGAAGTCTTTTAGATGAAGCTAACGTTCAGATTCATAGACTGTAAGTAAAAGAATTACCTTCCATAGGTAGGTGAGCCTCACCTAATCAGTCAAAGGTCTTCGCAGAACAAAAGTAGACCTCTAGAGCTGGAAGGAATTCTGCCAGAAAACTACATGGACCCCACAGACAGCTCTACCCTGTGTCTCCAGCCTGAGGGCTTCCATAGCTTCTGTAATCCCATGAGCCAATTCCTTAACCTCATTAACACACACACGCACACACACACACACACACACACACACACACACACACTTTACTGACTCTGTTTCTCTGCAGATCCCTGACTAGTGCAAGTAGTTTCCCTTCAATTTCTTTTTTTATTTTTTCCTTTTTCTTTTCCTTCTTTTTTTTTTTCCTTTCTTGAGACAAGGTCTTGCTGTGTAGTTTAGTCTGGCCTTGAACTGACAGTGATCCTCCTGCCTCAGCCTCCCAAGTGCTAGTATCACAGTCATGTACCACCACACCTGGCCTCCTTCAATTTCAAGGTAAACTTAACTCATAGCACACTGCACTCTTGGGTCAACTTGTCTTAGGCAGTACCTGCTCTAGGTAAACCCAGCTGTGGCCAAGAGCTAGCTGAGCAGAGCCTAGTGGTGGGGATTGAAGCCAAGGCCTTGCACAAGCTAGGTTAGTGCTCTGTCCCTTACCTACAGCCCTAGCCCATTTTATTTTATTTATTTATGCATTTATTTTATTTTTTTTCGGTACTGGGGATTGAACTCAGGACCCTGCGCTTGCTAGGCAAGCGCTTATTCCACTGAGCTATATCCCCAGCCCCTATGCATTTATTTTTAAGACAGGGTCTCGATATGTAGCTCAGACTGGCCTTGAATTCACTGTGTAGTCCAGGCTGGCCTGGAATTCACAGCAATCCTCCTGCCTCAGCCTCCTGAGTGCTGGGATTACAGGTATGTGAGACCATACCTGGCTTTAACTTTTGAGACAAGCTCTAGATAAATTGCCTCTCCCTAGCATGTACAGTCCGGACAATCACTGGGAGCCAGCCTGCTTCCGGATGGGCCCCTGCTGGACGCTTGGTCCTATGGCTCTTCCGTTTTGAGTCTCCTTTCTTCCTCCTCACCCCCAATTCTAGTTCCCAGAAGCTCCTAGGACCTGCTGTGTCCCTTCACCCTCGTGTTTCTGTACAGCTCACTGTGGTCTCAGATCTCCAATCTCCCCCAGAACCATTTGCTCTGGCCAGGCTTTGGGCATCCAAAGGACCGGCCCCCCCTGCCCTGGGTCTACTCCATTGGTGCAGCTGGTCCTGGATCAGACGGACGAACTCTCTCGTGAAAGAGCTTAAACTTCGATCCACAATGCTGGACGCTAGTAGGTGCTCAATAAAAGTTAACAGCAAAAGAACAGGCGGGAGGGAGGGCGAGTGACCAGACAGACGGAGCTGTGGGCTCCGCCGGCTGGCAGCGAGCAGCAGGAGGCGCGCTCCCGGAGCGTGGCCCTGCCCCAGCAGGACCCGGCTGGGCCGCAGGGGAGTGGGGGCAGAGGCCGGCTCCAGCCGAGTCTCCGCAGTCCAGAAGCCAGCTACGCGGGCGAGAGAGAGAAGAGAGGAGCGGCACCCCCGCCACCCCTCCCATTCTTCCACCTCCGGGTCTCCAGGAATGAAAAGTGCCCCCAGCCAGGCCGGAGCGCGCGATGAAAGGCGGCCCTCGGACCCAGAGAGGAGCCTCCTCCTGCCTGGGTCGCGGAAACTGGCAGCGCCGGGGGTTCCCCGCCAGGCGGGCGTCCCAAGGCGGGGGAGCGGGGCAGCCTCGCCCCTCGCGCCGCGGCTCCCTAAGGACCCCCACCCCTGCAGGCGCCTTCCCTCCGCAGCATGCGGCCCCGCCCCCGCTCTGGGATCGGACTCCCGCGTCCCCCCTCGCATCTTCCCCTCTTTTCCTTGCGCCTTGGTATGCACCAGGGGACAGATGTCTTGGGATCTTTAACATTTGGGATGCTACAAATGCCGAAGTTAAATGAAATACCTCCGGGGAGGGAGGGCCGCGGGGAGACGAGGGGAGCGGGAAGATGGCCCGGACCCGCAGGTCCTGACGCGGCCCGGCGCGCGCGGGGGGCGCGGGCACAGGCGGGAGGCGCCGGAGCTCGGAGGGACAGGTAAGGGGGGAACTTGGAGGGCCGGTGCGGCTGAACTGGGGGATCAAGCTCCTGAGCCCACAGTCTGCATCCTCAGCGGACGGGCTCTTACAGAGATTGGGCTAATCGTGCAGGGGGGTGGGAATTCTGAGTTCCTGCCCTGCGTGCATGTTTCCGACTCCGCAGTCTTTCTGCCCCGTCCTTCCCCAAGCCTGCGGAGCTCCTGGCCAGGTTCCGGGAAGGCAAGGAGCAGCCAAACAAAAGGAGCAAAGTCTCAGGCCGGCCTGGAAGTGCAGGGCGCGGTGGGGGAGGGGAGCTGGGTGGACGGGACAAAGGGGCTTTTTACTGAGACAGCCTAGAGGTCTGATTTCAGGGCGCATTCCAGCCTCGCGGGGAGTTCCCCTGTCCCAGCCCACGCCACGGTCGCCCGTCGTCCGGTGGAAGCGAACACCTTTCCCGGAGTGCAGGGAGCAGAGGAGAAAGAAAACAGTCGAGAGACAGTCTCCCATCCCTCCTGCCTGGAGGGTCCCGGACAGCTTCCCTTCCTTCTTTTCCCAGTTAGTCCTACCGGCTGACCGATCGCACATTCATTCATTAAGTAGAATGTAGACCTGTTGGTGACTGCTTTGCTGGGTGAGGTCGGAGTCACGGAGGGAGGCGATAGTGTGAGGTGCCTGGCTTAAAGAAGTCTGGATAAACGTAAAAGAAGAAACTCTGAAGCAACTGAGAGAAAGGTTGGCTACAGGGCTGTGGAGAAGCTTTCTGATTCAGGACTTTGCCTTAGGAAATGACAACCTTAAAGAGGGCGTTTTCCTCTTCTTGGGGGAAAGCTCCTGTTCCCCCAAGGTCACATTCCATTCGCCCCGCAGTGCTCTCAAAGAAACCCACCTCCTCACCTGCCTTGGCGATGGTGCTGGGGGAGTTGGGGCTGCAGCCTCACTTCCAGTGTGGCCCCTGAAACACCACTCCTCCCTTGGTCTTTTGAGTTAAATGCTGTGATCAGCCAGCTCACCGACCCTCTGGGATTCTCTGGGAGAGGTGGTGTGCCGGCCACGATCCAGACCTTAGCTTATGCTAGTTTGGGAAACGTTGGGTGTGAATGTGGGGCAATGAAATATCTGAGAATTCTTGAGGATCAAGGCAAGTAGGTCGATTTCTCTTCTGTTAGGGAGGAAGGGCCCCTGCTCAGCACTCATGGAGGCAGATAGTATGGCCCTGGGTTTTGGCAAAAAACAAATAGCTTTATTGTGCGACCAGCCAGCAAGGATATGGGAACTCTAAGCTCAACTCTGACACCATGAGCAGTTGGGGCTGGTGGTACTGGGTTACAGAGCGGGACAGGGAAGATGCTAGGTCTGGGGTGGGGTGCTCTTCCTAGACCGTGCACTCCTTTTTAGGTTCTATGCTGGAACTTGGAGTTTTTGAAATCACTGACAAGAGGACCTGCCCTCTTCTGCTCACGTCCATTCTTGAAAAGCCAGTCAGTTCCAAACTAAACGGATCACCAGTAAAAGGCCTGCAGGCTTCTTCCAGAAGACAATTTAAGTGAAGGAATTCATGTCTGGGTGTGTCCAGGCCCTAGCTGATTTCACTTCTCCCCTGGACCCAGGTAGTGCATTCATTACCTGAGGGCAGAAGTTCTTAAAAGTTTCCAGGCCTGTGTGGGTAGAACTGAGAGGGTTTGTAAGCTTAGATAGTGGAACCTTGCATCTTTGTTTTTTCACCATCCTGTAACAGAAATTTAGCGTCACTTTGAATTAGCAGCAAACCACTGGAGCACTGGTAGACTGCCTGTGACTGCCACTGATGAAGTTCCTTCTCCTGTCATACTGCAGTTGGAGCAGCTATCTTGAAGCATTGCTACACTCATCACTTGTATGCCCTTACGTACTGCTGGATCCTGTTTGATGCTAATAAGGAAGTATTAGTAGTTCTGGTTTTGGAGCTGTGTTGCAATATAATTGGCTTTCCTAGTGATCCATTTTGTTTTACATATTTTAAACATGTGAGTTATGGGCTGATTCTAAAAAATTCCACTCTCCTCCCCAGTTGGAGCTAAGAGCTGGGCAAGGCCAGCTTTTCCCTAGAGTCAACCCCTCTCTGGCTGACCGTGGATGACAGTGCAGACCTATCCGGGGTAGGAGGGACTGCTGTACTGTGGAAGACCGGGGAAGGGAAAGGCTGGGCTCCGGGTTCTTTGTGAGGCCCAGAGAGCTTGCTCCCCACCATGGGCAGGGACCGACCCTTGTGAGGGCCCCTCTGCCTCAGGCTGGGGAGAGGAGGAGGTGGTCAGCCTGGAGGACTCTGGGCTAGCATTGTTTGGAAATGGGGTGTGGACCGGAATGTGGAGGTGTGCAGGGTCTGTGTGGCAGCAAAGGGGAAGTGGCCCACTGTGACAGCTCTGCTCCACCGGCGATGCTTGATGGGAGCAGAATTCCTCAGCCGTCCTCCGACTGGGGGATGGGGAATAGGGGATGGAACCTTCAGGGACTAGGAGAGGGATGCAATCTTAGCTTGAGCTGAGTGCTGGGAGGCATGGTGGGAGGACCCAAGCCTTGGGGGATGAGAGGGTGGGATGAAGTATTGAGGGGCACAGCCCCCTCTCTGTAGCGACGTCCCAGTCGGTGGGGGCAGGCCACAGGCATACTGAGCTTGGCCTCCCCATTAAACAGGCTGGATCCCAGTTTTCCACTTGCTGGAGGATCCGTGGGGTGGGAGACCTGAAGGTCTATTTTTTTGTAAGGAACAAATTCTATTTTAGTCTGTGTCCCCTTGCATTTGGGGAGAGGCCTGCAGTCTTGGAATCACACAGTGACCCTTCTACAGAGGAAGGGACAGGACTAGGGTTCAGGTTATTGCCCCAGGGGCTGTGCTGCAGGGAGGTGGGGTTACACTGTGAACAGGGAAGTGATGGCCTTGCTGCTCCTGGGTGAGTGAAAGTGTGGAATAAAGAGAATGCTCTGGGCTGGGGGTGTAGCTCAGGGCCCTGGATTCATCCGCACCAATAAGGAAAAGGGAGGGGAAGAAAGAGTGAATGGCCAGTCCTCTCACTGCAGCACCCTAGGCCATCTGCATACACGTTCGAACCTGAGGGGTTTGGATGTTTTATTTTGTGCTGGAATTTAAACTCAGGGCTCAGTGGGTTTAACCTCCAGGACTGGGAGGCTATACCTGCAGAACCTTTTTCCTTCTCTTTTTGTTTTGAAAAGGGAGGCTGATCTCTTAATTCCTGGGCTCAAGTGACCCTCCTGCCTCAGGGTCCTGAGAAGCTGGAACTACAGGTGTGCCCCTCCCACCCTCCATTGTGAGGTGTTTAAACACAGAACTCAATCTAAGGGCTCCATTTCAATGTATTGAGAAAGAGCAGTGACCCCTTGGCTCTCGTTTGTATGTTTCCCACTGCTATCTCCATGCAGAGTGGACTTTTTACCTGTTTGGGGGACTTGTCCTTCCTCAGTTTCCGGAAAGGGAAACTGGGGGCCAAGGAAGGCAGGGAGAGCCAGGCAACAGAGGAGGGCACTGTGACATCCCACAGCCCCAACCATTGCACTAGGTTTCCTGCAAGGTCTGCCCCTCCTCGCTGGCAGGTATTTCTCCCTGGGGAGCCCCCTTTCCCTGCTCCCCTCTGGCCCCGGAAGTGCAGAGGCCCAGGAGCTGCCTGCCGGCAACAGTCAGCAGGCAGGATTAGTTCAGGGAAGGGCTTGCTCACCTGCTCCTCCCCTCTGACTCAAGTCATAACAAGTAACCTGGTTCCCCTGGCCCAGCAGCCTGGGAGGGACGAGAGGGCTGGCCGACGGCCGGCCGGAGGGGAGCCAACAGCGTGTGGCCTGGGAGCCCAGTCAGAGTGAGAGCGCAGGTGGCCATCCAGTGGTCTGGGAGGCCTAAAGGTGACATGCATGGGCCCTAGACTTCTCAACCTGGTGCAGGGGATTCCTTCTGAACTCCAGGACTAAAATCCTGAAGCAGGTGAGGGCGGGGCAGAGTGGGGTGGGGCCGGGCTGAGTGGGTCTTTAGGCTTTGGCTGTGGCCACCTCTCGCTCCTGCCCAGCTCTGATCTGGGGCACAGGAATAACAGGGGCTGGTGGGCTCTGACAGGGAACCTGTCCCTGAGGCTGGGCCTTAATCTCCACCGGAGAAAGGGCCAGCAGAGGTGAGCTGGAGCACAGAAGCCCTAGGCCTGGCTTTGGGGGTTCATTTGTGGTGGGGGAGGGTCCGGGATGGCATGCCTAAGAGAAAGCACCCTAGCGGTCCCCCTCCTGGCTCTGTGACTTTTCTTTCCTCTGCCTTTTCCTGGGGACATTGTTCTACATGCTGTACTGCTTCTTAGGGCCCAGTGCTGGGACTGGCCCAAAGGGCCTGGGGACTGGAAAGACCAGGAGGGATTCCAGGGGTGGGAATGTTTCCTGAACTGACTTTATCTAGAGAGCAATGCTTTAGACACTTAAGAATCCCCCCTTCATTCTTGTGTGCCTCAAATGTGGCACAGCAGGGCCTGGTAACTTTCCCCAGGTAACAGGTAGTAGAACAACTGAGTCTTACTTAGGGCAGCAAGTTCCGGCATCAGATCGGGACCACAGTGAATGCCAAGGCCATTCCTTGACCCTGGCAGTGAGGGACTGGGCCAAGCTGGGGAGGGGGAAGTTGCAGATGAGAGGGGATCTGCTAAGGAACTCCCCGGTTTCCAGAAGTTCCCAGCCCAGGGGCTGAGTTGTCCCAACTTTCAGGGCAACTCCTCAGTGGTTAATAATTAATTGGCAAATGTGACTAATTAATGGCCTCCCCTGTGATATTACCTCCTCCCTTTGTCTAAAGCTAATAGGCTCAGGGTGCCAGCTGAGAGTCCATTCTGCTTCCTAGCTCCGGCTGGACCCTCCTGCCTTGTAGGGAGGATAACAGCATGGCCAGGCAGGAAGAAAGGCTGAGGGGTAGGGGTCTGGGACAGATGAACAGCGCAAAGCCAAACACAGTCACCCTGCATTCCCGGGTTCCTGAAATATATGGCCACTGTTTCTTTGGCATGTTTGTAAAGATCTCCTATAAACTTTTTTTTTTTAATTCTGCTATACACTCTTTAGACTTCCTTGCAAATTGAAATTGCAAAGTGCAAGGTACATATTGTCTTCAGGCTTATAGTTTTAAATTGCTGCTGCCCCTGGTACCTTGATAAGCTCTGCTGTTTACACAGGTCTGTAAAAGCCTTGCTCCTTCCCTTTCTCGGCAGAGGTACTGCACCACTGAGGACAGGCTGACCGCGGTCTCCCTCTCTGCCTGGCTTTGGGGCCGGCTTTCCCAAGGCTTACCCTTCTGTCCTGTCGGCCTCTTGTGGGGCTATGGGAATCCCCACCCCCACCGCAGCCCTGTGTTCTGAGGAGCAGCAGGATAAGCTCCAGACAGAAACTCAGAAGGACTTTTGGACTCTTGCTCAACGGCTGAGTCAGTGAGGAGGTGGCTGGCCTCTCCTTCCAGACTGCCGCCTGGGCTCCGCCTGCCTCCCCACCCCTGTTGCAGCCAGAAGCTGCCAGGCCCTGGCCGGCTGAGACCCTGACCAGGGCTGAGACCCTGACCAGGGCTGGTGGCTCAAAGAAGTCTCAGGGACCACTTTCTGGCATCAAGTGACCATACCTGCCTAGAGGACCTGGCCTAGAGAGAGGCAGATGTGGACCCTGGGGGCCCTAGGACAAGGCCTTGGCCTGACACCCAGTGTCCAGCAATTCTTGAAGTGCTCCAACTGCAGGGCAGTAGGCTATGACACGGCTGAGGACAGCTGTGCCCAGGAAGAAGTCTCCCCTTCCTCCTGGCTTCCTCACCTGTCTGTCTTCCTGGTCCGCCCCTTTCCCCCTTGCGAGCACTTACTCCTGAGCTTTGTCTGGACCCAAAGGGATTCACACAGAGCCTTTTGGTTACTGATCTCTTTCTCTTAAAAGCTGGGAGGACTCCAGGCAGCCTACACATCCCGGCCCCGGCTGGGACCCGTGCAGCCCCTCCCTGCTCTGTGCCCCCTCCTGCCAGAGACCCACCATGGAGAGTAAGGGTGAGATCAGCGACACGGACAGCGGCATCATCCTGCAGTCTGGTGAGTGGGCTGGGGACATCCCAGGCCCCAGGCCTGGGGGGGCCACCTGAGACTCCCAAAGCTCACGGAGGGCAGGAACAGGGAGGCCTCTGCTGGGGAAGAAGGGAGATAGCGGAGGGCCTCAGGGACAGGCAGACTTTCCCTCCTTGGAGGGTCTGGCTGGATTTTCGTCCTGTATGAACAGGGATCTGAGTGCTCCACTTTAGCTCCAGTGATTACTAAGATGTTCAAAAAGGCTTATCTGGCCAGTGTTAAGGTCCAGTGTCTCTAGCTGAAACCAGCTGGTGGGTCTAGTCCGCCCTAGTCTCGATAGAGGGCTGGAGAGCTCTTGGTGCATGTGCCAGCAGCACCCCTCGGATCAGCAGATGGGGCAGCCCCTCCTTTCTGAGCTAAAATGTCATGCTGTGGAGCCGGTAGCCTGGGGCTTTGGGGTTATGGTACAGGCCATGGCAGCTAGCCTGTAACTTGTGAGCAAGCATGGGGCAGTGTGTTTATGGATATATACTCCCCTAAAGGTGGTCAGTAAGCCTCCAAGAAAGGCTTTCCTGCCTAAGCATCCTTGAGCATGTGCCCTCACCCTCCCACAGGCCCTGACAGCCCAATCTCCCCTATGAAGGAGCTGACCCATGCGGTACACAAGCAGCAGCGGGCCCTGGAAGCGCGCCTGGAGGCCTGCTTAGAGGAGCTGCAGAGACTCTGCCTCCGGGAGGCGGTGAGGCCTGGGTGGCCCCTGCCCCCATACTCATATCCGCTTGGAGCCATGTTTGGGGATATTAGGGTGGAAGGTGGTGGCCCTATTCTTAAGAAAATTCTGGAAATCAGAGCAGGGCTGAGCCTGGAGTCCTTCTGATGCAGCGTTTGCCTGGCACTGTGTTGGGGAGAGTTAGACCTGGGCGGAGCCAAGGCACTGGGGGAGGGGCTGGGAGATACAAGTGCCTCTGAGGGTTATAACTGGGATCCTGTAGCCCTCTGGAGGAAGTGATCAGAAGATGTGAAGGCAAAGGAGAGGGAGACAGAGGGTGCCCAAGGATGGGGATGAGAAGATAACAGAGGTGACGGGATGGCCAGGGAACGAGTGGGAGGCCTGAAGCCTCTGTGAGGGCAGATCCGCTCAGTCCAGGGGCCACTGATGAGATGCAAGTGGTTGCCAAAGGCTGGGGAAGTGAAGAGTTACCTGGCTTGACTTTGCTTCCCTACAGGAGCTGACAGGCATCTTGCCAGAAGAATATCCCCTCAAGCCAGGAGAAAAGCCCCCCAAGGTCCGCCGCAGGATTGGAGCAGCATACAAGCTGGATGAGTGGGCCTTGCACAGAGAGGTGAGGTGCTGCCGAGGCCACCACTGGCCCTTAGTCCCAACGCTGACCATCGAGGTGCACCTGAGCGGTCTCTGCTGCTCTTGCTTACCCCATGAGGGTGCCTGGCCCCCTCCGTGTTGATAAGGGGCACTCCCCATGGGTAGCCAGGTGACTAGAGGAAGTGTGCCACCTTAGGAGCTGGAGGGCTGGGCACTCTAGGGAGGACACTGGGTTTGTCCCCATGGCCAAAAGATCAATTAAGAGCTCCAGCCACCCACGCAAGAGCCAGCTGCCTGCTCAGACTGGTTACTGTGTCCCTGGGGCTGTCCTCTTTTTTGGCCCAGGAGGGAAGTAGCAGAGGCAGCTTGGGCCTGGGCCGTGAGTGCCTGCCCTTTCCCATGATGAGATGGTAGCAGGTTCCCATGGGCTGGCCTGCCCAACCCTTTGGGGTCAGGAGGGAAAGTGTCCCACTTGAGTTTCCACCCAGCCCAGCTGGGCAGGCAGGCTCGGGGTGGGTGCCTGTGCCAGCTTCTCCCGTACCAAGGTGTCGCTCAGCCCCTCCCACCACTCCACCCTCTGCTGCACATCCCTGGGCCGCTGTCTGTTTGCCCTCTGTCCTCTGGGCTTAGGGCCAGAGCACTGGGCCAGCACCCCCTGAGAGCCTGCCTGTCCCCAAACTCACTCCCAACCCTCTCCAGGACCCCCTGAGCAGCCTGGAGCGCCAGCTGGCCCTGCAGCTGCAGATCACCGAGGCTGCGCGGCGGCTGTGCACAGAGGAGAATCTTAGCAAGCAGATGAGGCGGCAGCGGAAGCGTGCTGTGCTGCAGGAGGAGGAGAAGCTGAGTGAGCTGCAGCGCAGCCTGGGTGAGCGGCGGCGCAACAGCGAGCCCCCTCCCGCCACTGCTGTCCAGGTGCTGGGCCAAGGTGAGGCCGCCGGCCTGGGCGTGTGGGGTGGTGGACAGTGTGGCTCTGTGCTACCTCATTTGCCTTCAGCCCTTCATTACCTTCTGCACCCCTAGCCAGCCTTCTTCATCCTGGGAGATCTCTCTTCTCCATCTCCTTAGAAAACATCCCACTCCCTCCTGCATCCTCTGCAAAGGCTTCAGAAGACTTCCTAAGCCTGGGGTGCTGGAGCCCACCTGTAATCCCAACACTCTGGGAGGCTGAGACAGGAAGATTGCAAGTTCGAGCCCAGCCAGGGCAATTCATCAAATCAGCAAGACCCTGTCTCAAAAAAAAAAAAAAGGGAATGGATAGGGATGTAGTGCAGGAAGAAGGCCCTGGGTTCAGTCCCCAGCACTGGGAGTTGGGTGGGTAGAAGACTTCCTAGACAGAAGCACTGACCCTGAGCTTAATCCAGGGTTTATTCAGCCAAAGTGTCCGAAACCCACAGAGCAACAGCTTATGTGCGTCAGGGTACTGAGAAAAACCTGAGGCTCTGAAGTGATATGTTTTCCTCTGGCCTGAGTTACACAGTGCAGAGATGGACCATTGCCATAAGTAGATGATCGGGAAGTTATTTTAAGGCCACGCTACTTGTTAGTCACAGGATGTCTAGGCTGGAATCCAGCCAACGGGTACTGAGACCCACAATCCCTTTAGTATCTACAAGTGCCCTAGACTTGTCAGGAGCGGGACCCACAACTAGTCTTTGCCTTATTATGCCCGTGATTTAGTCCCTGACCCATGACCCCTCTGGGTGGCTGTGGGGCCCCAAGTGAACTGTCAGTGCCAGAAGCCTGCACATGACTTAGGCATGTACAGTCTGGGTTAGCTTCCTGTTGGTGGGTTTCAACCTCAAGGTGTGATTATTTTGTTTGTCCTCTCCCACACCCAGCTTGTCAGGTCATGACCTGTGGATTTCCATTGAGTCCCCACCCCCAGACCTCGCTCCTGGCACCCAGTCCTCCCTGGCTGCATCTACAGGAAGAGGAGCAGGCAAGGGGGCAGCGGCCCTGAGGCAGGACCGGATCTGGGGCCTCTGGCTCGGCTTAGCCAGTAGCTGCTAACCCTGCACCTCAGCTTGGCTTTTTGCACCATTTCTGTCTTCCTCCCTGCTCCCCAACCGCTGGCCTCGGCATCTGCTCCCACCTGTGCCCTCTGACTTACGATTGGCTATCCGACCAGACGCCAGCTGGGTGTAGATAACAAAGAAGGAAGTGCCTCTGTGTGACTGTTGACCGGTAAAGCCAGAAGAGCAGTGAGCTGACCCCAGGGCCTGGTGGCCAGACCTCTTTCTGGTTGAGTGTCTCTGGCCTGCCCTGGCTGCAGGAAAACGCCCCTGGCCTTTAAACCTCTTACGGAGAAGGTGTTTTCCATTCCCACTCCACTCCCCGAGAGTGGACCTTCCTGGGACAGGCAGCTCTGACCTGCGCGTATGCTTGTCAGTAGTGAGCTGTGCCCTGTCCCAGTTGGTCTCCACCCGCCCGGCCCCTCCAGCCTTGTGCTGCTCAGCAGCTCTGGTCTACAGGCACTGCAGTCACTGAGAGCTTCCGCCCAGGCCTGGGCTGGCCTGAGATGTCACTCTGCCGCTGCCATTGTGACCCATGACGCTCCTTGCTGGGCGTGGAGAACAGGCCAGGACATGCCTTGGGCTCTGGTTTAACCCTCTGTGGGAGGCAGGAGGCTGAGGTTCTGAAACCTTCTCAGGGGACTCTGGCCAGGAGAAGCCGAGCCAAGGAGGGGAGAGAGCTGGTACAGCTGCTGACCTGGCCAGCTCTGGCAGAGTGCCTGCCCCCAAACTCGGTCTCGCTCTCCACTTGGGCCAAGATCCTGGGGTCTAATGCTTGGCCTTGGGAGCCCTGGAGCAGGCAGATCTAGACAAGCAATTCCTCTCTTGTGGTTTCTCTGCCAAGCTGTGCTCATCTAGAAAGAAGGAATTGGAGGATTGATAATTAGTAGCTGAAAGGTGTTTTGAATTAAAAAGGAAGAAATAAGCAAATGAACCAAAAAGTAAAGCAAAAGCCCACCCCATGACCTATATCTCCCCACAAGGGTTATTCAGTTTGGGAAAGTAATTATGCCACATGAGAGTAATTAGCTAGACTCTGCAGGTGGTGAGACATTGAACCAATTTGCTGTGGTGAACCTGACAAGAGCCACCCCAGCACATGCCTCTGTGATGGACCAGGTGCTCAGTGTGTGTTTGTTGATTGACAGTATCAGTCTTTGGCAATGCTCTCCATTAGCATTTCAGCAATTGTTCCCTGTCTGTGCTGTCCAGCATGGAAGCCACTAGTCTCAGGTGCCTGCTGCACATCTGAACTGTGCCTAATGTGACTTTAAACTTGATTTCACTTTAATGAACATAGTCTCATGTTACTAGTGGCTACCATGTTGGGCAGCATAGCTTTGAGAATGCTGAGTTTATAAGTGTTGCATTCATGTTACTTCTCCACCTGGGGTGTCCTGCTGCTGCTGCTGCTGCTGTGAGAGAGTTCTGCTGGATGGAGGCCAGGACTGGGTGGGGATGGGGCCTGAGACAGTGACGGCCCTCAGGAGCCACCTGCCTCCGACAGATCAGTGTGCTCTGCCAGCTCCCCACTGTGTCTCTAGATTTCCCTGTTTGCTTTGTACCTTTTGGCCTGCAAAACAGATCTGCCTGTTTCCATGAAGGTTAGGGGTGAGGAGGAATGATGTCTTTCTTCCAAGATCCCATATTCTAACCAAAACATACCACAGGGTTGCACTACTGGTTCACAGAGTAACAGTTTTGGCACTTTTTCAACTTGGCATTTGCAAAAATTAAAAATCTTATTTTTTTTAAAGACCAGAGGCAGAGAATCAAAATTCAATAAGAAGATGTCACCTCCACAGAACCCCAAAGTAAGCTGGCTAGCTGGGGGCCAGGTGAAGCCAGGGCTGGCTAGCTGCTCTGATGTCAGGCCCAGCTTCTTGAACCATATTCCTACAGAGTAGAACTGTTCTGGGTGAAGTTTCTGTTTCATTTTAGTTACCAATCAAAGATTGGAAAATATTATCAATGTGTTAAAAGGCCAGATAGTAAATGAGTTAGGCTTTGTGTATCATGTGATCTCATCACAAGTCTGCCACTGTGGATGCTAAAACAGCCCAACATTAGGTAAACAAATTTGTAACTGTATTCCAATAAAATGTAATTTGTAAAAACAGCTGGTGAACTAGATTTGGCCCATGGGCTGTAGCTTATCAACCCCTTGATAAAACTTTCAAGATGGCCAGAACTGTTTACTTTTCTTAGAACCTTCTGGCAATGACCTATGCATTAGATCTGGCTAATAGCAGAGGCAGTGAAGGATGGGGTGAAATGCATGGACTCTGGTCACACTGTCTGAGTGTGAACCCTGACTCAGCCACCCTTTGGTGGATCGACCCAAACAGCATTACTCCTGGGTTTCCTCAATGGAGAGGACAGTAACTCCTTTACATGGTTATGGGAATTACATGAATCAGTATGTAGAGTAGGTAGAAAAGTATTGGCATTGTGGAAACGTCAGCCATTATTCACTTTCCTCACTTCCACTGTTAAACACTTAACAATGCTTTGTGAGTGCCATTCAGGTCCCATCAGGCTTGTTCTCAAGATCTTTTCTGGGAGGCAGCTGCTGCTGGCCCATGCAGAAACGCCACACTGCCTTTCCTCCAGGTGACTCACCTTATCACCAGTTGGCGACCCCTCCTTAGAGCTGGCTGTCTAGGCCTTAACTTAAGCTGGCCTCACAGTCCCACCACTCAGACTCTTACCTCCCACTGTTGCTCTTGTGGGCAATTCAGGCATTTCCAGACTGAGTTCCATTGTACTTACGATGTTAGAAGACTACAGAAAAGTTGACAAAATTTGTTTCACCCCGGGGCTTCGCAAGTGGCTTTCTGCCTGTCCCTTTATTGTTAAGCTTATTTTGACAAGTGGGAAAGCTGAGGTCCAGAGCCCCGAAATAGTTTATTCAGTGTTGCATGGCTGACAGAGCTCATGTGCTCATGATGGAGTACTTAGCACACAGCAGGTATTTCCTGTAGTAGAGAGGGAGCGGGCTGGGGTTGCTCGCTGCTGCTGGCTGCTCCTATCTATTGGCTAACGCCCTCACCTCTTTCTCTTCTCTGCCTTTTGATTTCCCCAGAGCTCAGTGCCTCGGATGACAGCTCCCTGTCTGATGGGCTACTTCTGGAGGAAGGTAAGAGGATGACTGGGAACTACAGTCAAGTCTGAGCTCCTACTGCAAGAACTTGGGCTTTGGCAGTTTGCTAGTGAGGATGCTGAACAGGAAGGGAGGGTTTAGTAAGCTCATGAAGGAAGAGGCGCCAGCCCAGTGTCTCATGTGGACTTGGTGTCGGTCTCCTCTGCACATGCTCAGTTGAGGGTGGGGACGTGTAGACCGTCTTTCATTCAGAAGTTTGACTGTTTTGATGAGGAAGCAAAAGGTGGATTCCAGCAGGGCCTACTTGTCCCTACACCCTGGGGCTTTATTTCAGGTTGAACCAGCCGGAGCCTTTGAGCCATCTGTCCACACGCATTATCAGTTTTGAACAGAAGGTAGCACTGAGGGGGAAACAAGAGTCTCTGGATTGAGAACCTGTACGCCACACAGGTGGTGGCACACACCTGTAATCTCAGCATTTGCGAGGCTGATACTGGAGGGTCACCATGAGTTTGAGGCCAACCTAGCCTATATAGTGAGTTCAGTGCCAAACTAAATTATGCAGTGAAGCCAAAGAACCTCATTGTATACCAGTGCTAAGGATGTCAGGGTGAAGCTGCATCAAGAAGGCGGTGCAGTCCTGCCTAGAGAAGTTCCTAGGCCAGTGAGGAAACTAGGGCACTTGGGCATGCCAGGAACAAGAAAAACTGGTAATGGAGGCTGCCTGCCAACATGGCACCAGGAGCAAAGGCTATAAGTGCAGTAAAGTGAACCAAGAAAAGTCAAGCTGAGGAGGCTTCTCAAAGGAGGCAGGTGTAAAGTAGGACTGTGGGAAGGAGGCGGGGGGGTCCCAGAAGAGAAAAAGCAATTCTAGGGTCAAGCTGCAGCACTGGCGGAGAGCAATGGCACAAGTCAGACATGGGCGGGAGAGTGCGGCACAGGCTGCAGAGGTGGTCGGGCTGGTTCCCCAGCCTCTGCCCTTACCAGGTTTCTTTTACCCTGCAGAGGACTCCCAAACGCCAAAGCCTCCCCCAGAGTCCCCAGCCTCGCCTTCCCGGGCCCTCCCGCCCCAGAGCCTTGAGGGGTTGCAGCCAGTAGGACCTGAGCCTGGGGCACTGGAGCGTGCCCCCATCCAGAACAGCCCTTGGAAGGAGACCAGCCTCGACCACCCCTATGAGAAGGCCAGGAAGTCTTCTGAGCCCAGCAGCGAGTCCAGGTGAGGGGAGGAAGGGAGGGCCTGGAGCAGGTGCAGCTTGCCGGGTGAGGCAGGTGGAAGAGGGGAAAGGTGGAGATCAGTGTCCCCTTAGCTGGGTGACAGGAGTGATGTGACCACTGGCAGCTCCCTAAAGTGCTGGTAACGTGCACCCTAACTCGGAGGCACCCTTTCCCTGTGCCCTCATCCTTCTGCACATCATGGGTCCCTCAGTGGAGACGTTCTTGTCACTGACTTCTCTCCAATCCCTTTGCAGCAGTCTGGCCACCACACCCCAGGACGGACCCAGTGCCTCCAGCCTGTGGCTACTGGAGCCAACCTCCTACCACATGGGGCCCAACCCCAGTGCTCCAGGACAGCGGCAGGGATGCACCAGCGCCCCGGCCACCCCCGAGATGCAGGGGAGACAGGGGAGGCGGGGCCAGTCACAGTCTCTGAGGTAAGAGAGTCTCCCCGCAGATGCAGGGACCACCACCATCCAGCCCCACTGTGGGAGGATGGACACTTTCAGGAAACAAGGGAACACCCTGGGTGGCACATGGCTAGTATTACGGCTTCTCCTAAGGAAAGAAATAGCAGGACCACAACCAAAAAGCACATCCTCCATGAAGCAAGTTTTCTTTCAAAGACTCCAATTTTGTCTTTTTACATACTTTGATTCAAGTTTTCTATCCTTACTGTGTTCTCTGATGAAAGACATACTTTTCCAACTGTTCTGTTATTGGTCACTGACAGTGGGCACATCTCTTATTCAGGTGACGTGCAGCTGACTATCATTCGTGGTGGTCATGTTCTGTAACACTGCTGAAGGGACTCAGTCAGCAAATACTGACCCACCGCGCTTAGGGAAAATATGGTGTTAGATTGCTGTGAGTTCTTGGTCATGATATTGTTCATCAACTGATCAATGTACATATCTTGATTTTATGTGAGTTTTGGTTTAAAAACACCCTGTTTAATATATTCGTGACCTCAGTAACACTGAACTCACAACATGTGGCATTTTAACTTACACTTAAATGAAGCTGAGGTAGCACTTTTATTTTTTCCACAAGACACCATAGTCTTCTTGCACTTACGAACTTTATGTAGCACGTATAAGACGGTTTGTGGGCCTGGTGTTATGGCACATACCTTATAATCCAGGTGCTTGTGGGACTGAGGCAGGAGGGTAAGAAGGTGGAGGCCAGCCTGGACAATTTAGTGAGATCCTGTTTCTTTTTTTTTTTTTTTTTGCGGTACTGGGGATCGAACTCAGGACCCTGCGCTTGCTAGGCAAGTGCTTATTCCACTGAGCTATATCCCCAGCCCCGTGAGATCCTGTTTCAAAATAAAATATTGTAAAAAGGAAGTTGGGAGTGTAGCTCAGTGGTAGAGCACTTGGCCAAGAGTCCCCAGGTTTAGTCCCCAGGACCACACATACATGTATACACACATAAGATTCCTCTCGTACTTAAATAGTAAAATCACCAAAAGGACCAAAAGGTAAAAAAGGTTTTCTTAAAGTATACTAAGTAATCACACAAAATGACCCTTGTTTCTGCTGAAACAGGAAGGCAGAGCTTGATCTTTTTCTACCTCAGCTAGGGATGTGCACTTAGAGCAGCTGCAACTTTTTGATGTTCTGGGAATGTCCTCAAGTGACCATGACTATACTGTGTCTGTTGACTTTGGAACTAGCAAATAATTTCAGCAAGTAGGCAAATTTGAAAGTACTGAATTTACAAATAATGAGAATTGACTGTGTGTTCCTTCCGGAGGCACCTGCTGCCTGGGAATAGTTGTAGTAGTAGGGCTGTGACAGGCAGCATTTGCCACCCCACACGAGGGGCCAGAAGCGCCATGAGGGCCTCTCTGGGCTGCTCACCAAGCAGCACTCAAGTAGAACAGTGCATTATCTACAACCAGGGTCATTTGACAAACATTTGTGCACATTAGCAAAAGGCCAAGTGTACAAGCCTGATGCCTGGGCGTCTAAGCAGGGTTGGATTTCCACCCTGTCGGGCCCTGGGTGGCTTGAAGCTGCCCTCACCGCCACCGGCTCGTGTTTCACATTCAGGTCTAACACCTGACAGCATCAGCCTGAACAGATCCTGCAGATGACATGCCACTGAGCACAGTGACTGCAGAGCTGCCTGAAAATACGTGGCACAGGCAGAGCGTGGCATTGGTGCTCTGTTATCTCTGGGCTCCATGTCTGTGAGTTCAACCAACTGGAAACCAGAAGTGTAATGTTTTTAAAGGTTGCATCTGTACTGGACATGTGTTTTATGTACAGACTTTTTTTTTCAGTGCTGGAATCTAACCAAGCCCTTGTGCATGCTAGACAGGCACTCTACCTCTGGGCCATGTCCTCAGCCTGTCAGACACTTCGCTTGTCCTTATCCCCTAAACATACAGTATACGAGCTATTTACATAGCATTTACGCTGTATTAAGTATTCTAAGTACCCTACAGAGATGATTAAGGTGTATAGGAGGGCGCATGCAGGTTATATATAGACACTATACCATTTCCTACAAGGAACTTGAGCACCTGTGGATTTAGTATCCTTGGGGCTGCTAGACCCGATCCCTCAGCTGTTACCTTTACTTTGTCACGACGTGGAAAGGCCTGGGGAGGCCTCCATGCGGAGGGAGTCTGCTGCCTCTGCACGTCCCTCCGGGTCGGGGCTTCCTTCATTCGCCTAAGCCTTGCCTGTGCCTAACACAGGACCCTCGGGGCCCCACTCAGCAGCCTCCCTTCTCTGCAGGGTGGACTCCTTCCGTGCGGGGGCGGAGGGCCGAGGACGCAGCGCCTTCCCCCGCCGCCGCCCCACTCACTACACCGTTACGGTGCCGGACTCCTGCTTCCCGGCGAGCAAGCCCCCGCTGCCCCACTCTGCCTGCCACTCCTGCTCGGAGGACAGCGGCTCCGATGTCTCCAGCATCTCCCACCCCACCTCGCCGGGGAGCAGCAGCCCCGACATCTCCTTCCTGCGACCTCTCTGTTCCCCTGAGCCGCCTCGCCACCATGGGCCCTGGGGCCCAGCCTGCGGCCGAGAGCTGGTTGCCCACTATCCCAAGCTGCTGCTGCCCCCCGGGTACTTCCCAGCCGGGCGCTACGTGGTGGTGGCTGAGAGCCACTTGCGGCCTGGAGACTGGGAGCTGTACCGCGCCGGCCTTGGCCCCGCGTACACCGAGGAGGGCACCGCCCTGCGCTACCAGCGGCTCGTGCCCGCGCACAGCCGCGTCGTGCGGACGCCGTCGCTGAAGGACAATCCCGCGGGCCGCGCACTCAGCAAGGCTGCGGTCTCTGAGGAGCTGCGCTGCTGGCACGAGCGTGCCCGCCTTCGTAGCAACCGCCCTCACTCGCTGGACCGCCAAGGAGCTTTCCGGGTGCGGAGCCTGCCTCCTGGGAGAGAGGGCTTCGGGCGAGCCCCGGGACCCCGCGCACAGGTGAGCAACTCTGTAGGGGCCCTGGGGCAGGGCAGGAGGGATGCTAGACCAGAAAAGACTGATTTCTGGCAAATCCAAGAGTAGAGAAAGCTTGGTGTGGTGGTAATACGCCTGTAATCTCCGAATTCGGGAGGCTGAGGTAGGAGGATCGCAGCAAGTTCGAGGCCAGCCTAAATTACAGAATGAGACCCTGACTCAAAAAAAAAAAAAAAAAATCAAAAGTAGAGAGACATCAAACAAGCAGCCCAGTGGCCAGGTGACCCCCAGCTAGGAGGATCAGGCCAGAAAGACTTCCTCTTGGCTTTAGAAGGCACCTTTGATTTCCCTAGGGCACCTCCTATTTTGCCTGCCTCGTCTAGCTAAAGAGCATGTACTGTGTGCCCTGGAGGAGGTGACTGGAACATCATCCCCCACCCCCACCCCTCACAATGGCTGCACAGATGATCCACACAACAGATAAGCTTCTTCATAATCACAAGTGCTGCCCAAATTAACCTTTGGAATTTCCTGACTTGAGGGCCCAGGATAATAGGTTTGCAGAAACCAGAACCTGCGGTTGCCTGTCCATTATGTTCTTTCCTGACACCAAGCTGAAACACAGGTGACCTCACAGTTAGAAGCACAAACCCTTGAGCGAGATAACCAGGTTCAAATCTCAGCACTGCTTACAAGCTATGCTCCTTAACTTCTCTGGGTTTCTCTTTGCCTCTGTAAGATGGGAGTAGTAAAGGACCTATTTCATAGAGTGGGTAAGGGGCTAAAATGGTTGGAGCAGTGCTGGTGAGTACTAGGTAAGTGACAGTCTTATCCAGAACCTGAGGGGCCAGTGAGTAGCACGTAGGATGCTGTGAGGCGTGCAGCCTGGGGACCTCATTTCTCCATGCTGTAAGTGGGGAGAGTGCCTAAGAATCCTTCCTTTGCTCTCCCTTCCTGGTACTGAAGCTCCATAGGGGTTGTGCTCCAGAAGTTGTCAACAGGCTGCTGCTTTGAGACCCCAGATTCCCAGAGCCCAGCGGCATGGCTGCTAGTGCCCACCCCCATGGGAACACATACACCATTTCTTGGGCTGCAGCTGCCATCCTGGGCTGGGCGGTGCCCTGGCACAGGCCCAGCCGCACCCTCCAGCTGACGTGCTCTCCCTTCCTACGAGCTTGGACCCGTCCTTGGCCCAGGCCTGGCCCATAACGACCTGCCAGACAGGGAGAGTGATGAGACTCGAGCCCGGGAAAGATGGGGAGAAGGAGGTCAGGGTGCCTGTCACATTCTGAAGGAACCTGAGTGGCAGATAGGTAGAGGTGGTCCCTGGGAGCACAGCCTCACAGAGAGGAATGGGCTCCTCTTACAGAGAGCCAAGACTGCTGCTGGTCTGTGTCAGTAAGAGGTCACCATGTGTAACTGGGCTTGCTGTCCTGACAGTCCAGCCTGGTTTGCTCACCCACCTCTTTCTTCCTGCCCCTGGCAGATGCCTACTGTGTGTGTGCTTCGGAGAGCGCCTGACGGGGCTCCTGTGCAAGTCTTTGTCCCTGAGAATGGAGAGATCATCAGCCAGGTGTAACTGCACATTCCAAGTGCCTCAGCCACTGCTGGAAAAGACTGTTTCACTGTGGGGCCAGGGCTGAGCCACTCACCCTTCCAGTGCCTCCCTCAGCTCCGCCAACCCCATCGCAGGCCGATGATCGGGAGCCGAAACCTTTCTTGTTTTTTGTTTTTTTTTATACAAGTTTTTTTCAGATGTCCTGACCTATGATTTGTCCACAAGCTCCATATAATATGATTGCATTGTATCCCCAGAGTCTGGCCTCTTAGACTCAAGGTGTTGCCTGTCTGACAACAACATCTGTCTCCTTAGGCAAGACAAGTGGCAGACAGGGCCACCTCAGGATGCCTCACACAACCTGCTCTGTTTCTGAGAAAGAACAGCCCTGGCACTGTGGAGCCTGGACATAGCCCACACTTGTGCATGGGTTTCTCTCCCAGGTCTCTGGGTGCCATGGGCTGGGAAGAATGCTCCTTCCTTCTTTATAATGTGCTCTGTGATGCACGTGAGTTAAAGGCCAGCATGTCCTGGTGGAGTCGTGTCTTCCTGTACTCCCATATTTTCCTGACCCTGCTATTTTCCTGACCCCTGGGACTAGGCATCCCAGTCACTGTCTCATCTTTATGCCCTTGGGCTCCCAGGCCAGTGAAGCACCAAATTGTAACCTCAAGGGCCTGGACTGGCTCTGGCCTGTGCTGTTGGTTGGCGGGGAGCAGCTCACCGCTGGACCACCACTGCTGGGCATCACAAGGGCCAGGTGGCCTACTCCTGCCTCTGACATCTTTTCATCATGGTCCTAAAAACCGACACCCTATGAATATTTTTGGAAAGGCATCACCTTGGTGGTGTGTTGGGGATTGGACGATGATGGGAACTGCTGCTCTAGCCACACATCTGCCCTGAGCAGTTCGTGTTTGTACACATGCGGAAATGCTTCCTCCTGAGTCCTGACAAGAGGCTGGATTAAGTTAGAGGGCATTAATGACTGGTCCCAGCTTCTGAGATGAAACTCCGGAAGTGCTAAGGCCCCTTATCATACTTTACTGCCAGGTAGATGCCCAGGTACGGTCTTGCCTGGAAGAAGAAACGACAGATGGTGTAGGGAGTGCTGATTCCATGCAGAACTCTGCCCTCCGAGTTCCCTGGACTGGCACAGAGATCATGAATGTAGCGGAAGGCCCTGAGAACTGTGATGCCCAGCCAGAAAAGCCACTGGCCCCAGGACACAGTGGCGATCCTAGGGGCTGCCAAGAGAAGAACCAGGGGGGTATGCAGGGGTTGGAGAGGAGGGTGGAGCCTGAGGAGATGGCACTGGCACTCCTCTCACTGCCCTCGCCTCACCTTACGGTAGTCTCCGCCTCGGGCCCCTCTTCTCCATTATGCTTGAACTGCCTGCTGTGGTTTGTTGCTAGGTGTACCCTCCTGGTTCAGCCGCCCCCTCCCCAGCATCTCCCACGGAGGCCCGAGCTCCTGGGCCTGAGTGCAGTTAGCATTAACTTATTCATCCTACATAAGACATGGTACAGTTGCAAAGTGGCCCTGTCTTCAGCTGTGAGGCTGGAACCTGGGTCTTAGTGCCAAATGCTTAAATAAAGTCTGTTCTTTGTGATCGGCCCAGCTCAGCATGAAGGGTGCTTTGTGCCAAGTCTTCTGAGTCGGTGCCTGGTCCCTTGGGGTGTCTGCCCAAAGCAGCCAAGTGGCCTGGCCTCTCCAGCTGGTCTGCCCAGGTCCCCAGGAGCAGGCAGGATGGGTGGGGTGGCTGAAGGAGGCGCTCAAACTGCTTTCCTAAACCAACACACTCTGACGGGCTCCCGGGGCTGGGCTCTGTAAGTCATTTCCTGAAGGACAGGGCTTTGTGGCATTTCCATCCCTGGCTTCACCTGGGCCTGGCTGAAATGGTTGGAGCGGCACAAATACGTGGCTCCAGCTCTTGTTTACAGAGTAGAGGCTCGTGAAAAGCAACCCCTTTCCAAGGCAGAAGACTGAGACCTTATTTGGGGGGCGAGGTGGGATCTCTTCCACAAGGCCCCTTCCAGGCCTCCTCCCTCAACCAGTGGACCACCTGGTTTGGGGTGGGGGTGGAGCTCCAACTGGGACTATTTCTCTGGTTGCCCAGTAGGGGGCGCTCAGGGCCGGGGTCACAGCGCCCCCTAGAGCCACAGTGTCAGGAGAAGCGAGCCTGAGGCCTGGATCTGAGGAGCCGCGTTTGCCAGGTAAAGGGATCCTTGTCCGTCTCTTGCCCAAAACCTGAGAAGGGATCGGGTATGGAGGATCTGGATAAATGACTGTTTACAGGAGCGACCTCCAGCCCTACCCTTCGTGTTTGACCCTGAGGACTGCAGAAGGCCGGCTCCTTAGGCCTCAGGGCGCTCCATGCTGGGTGTTGGTCGGAGGGGAAGGAAGATAGCACCAGGGGCTCTGGAGGTATGGCCATCTTGATCTCAGACCTAGACATCTTCGACTTAACTGTGGATTGTGGGTAGTTCAGGGTTCCTCACACATTCTAAGCAAGCACTGTACCACTGACTACAGCACCCAGTTCTTGATGTTGTATTTTAGACCATTGTGATGCGTTAGGGCCAGGGAAATTCTGATAGAGTATCAGTACATTCCCAGGGGATGACCTGTCTGAGGACTCATTTCCCCACAATAGGACGGAGACCAGCTAAAAGGAGGTCTGGAATTTGATTTGTTCAAGATTACCCCTTCCATGGCTCTGAGAGCAGAGTAGCCTCCGGGTGTGCCAGCTTGGGGATCCGATTGGGCAGCAGTCTCCTCATGGTCCACAAGCAGGTTTCCTGGGCTGTGCCTCAGAGGTGCAGATGTGAGGGCTTTTAGCTCCCTTGCCATAGGGCAGAATGGGATTATGAACTGAGGGTGGAGACAGAAGTCTTTGGGAGGAAATATACAGAATTTTAGCCTAAGACTCGCAGAGGGGGAAGGATGGAGGCTGCCTGAGTCTGAGATTTCCTAGGAATGGAAAACTCCTGGGCAAGTCCATGAATGGGTTCCCTCGGAGGGTCCTGTGTCTTCGCATAGGGACAATGGGAAGCAGACAGAGAGATGGGCACTGCTCAGCCAGTTCCTTTTCTTGTAAATGGCCAGGGCCACCTCCTGCAGTTTCTCCTTCAAAGGCAGAAGCCACATCGCCAGGAAGGCTCTCTCCCGCCAGGCCTAGCTGATGTCCTCACCAGCTCCGGACTCTGCTCCGCGTGTGCAGATGAGTCCACGTCCTCATAGACAAAAACCAAGCACAGTAAATTTTCAGCTGCCAACTTACCATGACTCCTGGAATCCAAACTTACAGGGTGAGCAGTGGCTCTGGACAGGGCTGACCCCAACTCACTGCAGTAGCTCAGAAGTGGCCCTAGCTTAAGAGTTCGTGGAATAAGCATGGGTCTGTGCACTTTGGGCAGCGCCATCGCAGCTCCAGTCTCTGCTGGCCCATGTCTCTCTGAGAGGCCTGACCTGGCTGGGAACCAGACACTGTCAAGTCTCTGGGTAAAAGCTTTCCAGATGGAACTTCAGATGCTACCGAGATAGCAACAGCCCCCAGTAGGATCTGTGATCCAGGTCCACAGTTCCTGAATTCCAAATTCTTACACCCAACTGCCTATTGATAACAGCTCTTTGGTGCCCAGGAGACATCTCAAAGTTAACACATTCTAAACCAAAGCCTTTTACTACCAGCTGCAGGCAGTAAGTGGGAACACCTCGTGTCAACAAATGTCAACTCAGTCACTCTGATTTTTCAGGCCAAAAATCTTGACTTTTTTTTTTTTGCTTCTTGGGATTGATCACAAGACCATTGCACTGGGCTGTATCCCTAGCCTTTTTTTTTGTTTGTTTGTTTCTGTTTTACATATTGAAACAGGGTTTCACTAAGTCCCTCTGTGGCCCAGGCTGGGCTTGAACCTGCTATCCTGCTTCAGCTTCCAGGGTGTGCCACCACACCTCGATTTTTCTTTCTGGTACTGGGAATTAAACCCAGGACCTTGTGCTCTACTACTGAGCTACTTTTTAAGCCCTTTCTATTTTATCTTGAGACAGGGACTTCATAAATTGCCCAGGATGGCCTCAAACTTGAGATCCTCCTACCTCAGCCTCCTAAGTAACTGGGATTGTGGGCATGTGTCACTGTCCCTGACTACTGCCTCTCATATTCACATCTAGCTTATCAGCTGTTCCTACTGATCTCCAAAATAGGTGTAGAATCTGCCCACTTCCTACTACCTCCCTTGCTCTGTGCCACCATGCATGTCTCCTATTGCAGGAGACAGATGGGGAGAATTTGATTTGTTCAGGATCACCCCTTGCATGATCATTTCATTAAACTTCACAATAGAGTCTCAGCTTCTCTTGCACAGGCACGGGGACTAAAGCAGACAGTGTTTAATCTGCTGGAGGTCACAGGGCTAATGAAGTAGAAGAGCTGAACTTTGATGCAACTGAGCAGTGGCGACCTTTAAGCCCTGCATTTCAGCGTGAAGCCCTGTGCTGGGACCACTGTTTGCAGAGCAGTATGATAGGGCGGCAGCAGCCCAAACCTGGGCCATCGCCTAGGGTGCTCCAAGGCCCAGCACCGCCACCATTTCATTCTCTTGCTTTATCTCCTCTTGACTACCGGAGGTGCACAGGCTCTTTCCGTAGCCTCCCCGTGTCATCACTTGCTGCTTGAGATGCCCCATGGGCTATGCTGCACCCCCCCCCATGCACACACACACTTCCCCTGCTGACAAGGGAGGCTCCAGGGCTGACTTAGTTTCGGGTCCATTCACTACCAGGAACTCCAAAGCCAGTCTGCCACCACACCGTAAGTCAGTGGTCACAGGGGATGGCATAAAGCTTTCTCTTTTCCCAGTTGTTCTTCCATCCCTGGCCACATCTAGTCTGATGCAGAAAATCCTTAAGTTAGTCCCCACCTGAATGCCTTCTGCTTGGGCTTCTGGAGTTCCTAGAGTGGTGCTATGAATGGCCACCCTGAAAAAGCTGGACCTGGAAACCCAGGCACCTGCACCAGAGCCCTGGAGTGTCTGAGTCTCCTTAGTGGACGGTGTGGGGAGGATGGCCCTGCCTTCCTAGCCTGTCTGATAGAACCAGCTAAACTCCTTCCTATGACATCTCTTTCCAGAGTTGCGCCAATCAGAACGAGAAGCCTATTGGTTAATTCAGGAGTTCATAGAACAAGAACACATGGTAAGGAAATTCTCCAGAACTTTTTGAGAACTGAGGAGGGAAAAAAAATGAGTGCTCATGCTCCTTTAGGATTGGAGAACCAGCCCTGGTGTGGAAGCCCCTGGAACTGAGCCTGGGGCTGCCTCTTAATCTGAGGCTATCTTGGTGCTAGTCCCTGAGAGAGGGTGGCTGGGGTGCAGGTCTTAGAGCTTCTTTCCTATATGAAGGATCCTTCTTATCCATCCCTACTCCTGCTGTCCCAAGAGGGCAAGAGAGGGGCCCAGGTGTTGGTGAGCAGCCACTGAGGGCACTGGGATGCTGCTGAGGAAATCAGTTGTGCATGTTGGGCAAGTTCTCTACCCCGAGCTACATCCGAAGCCTTTTTCATTAAGATGCTCTGAGTCCAGGCTGGCGGTGAGGGCAGAGTGGGCTGCAGGGGTCGGGTGTTGCTCAGTTGCAAGGAAGGGCTGGACAGGGCTCTGTCTTTTGTTCTAGTCCACGATGGAGAAGCAGAATTTCCTCAGGGCTGTGGAAGTGCTGAGTGGTGCTGTGCGTGCCGAGGGAGATGGCAACATGAATGATTATTATCCCAAAGCCATTCTGGCTAGGAAAATTGAGGTGAGGAAGAGCCAAGTTCTTCTGGGAATCGGTCATTTAGGGATAGAGAAGACAGTTCCAGAAAGACGCACAGGCTGGAGTGGCGTCTCTGAAGGGAATTCTCAATTCTCCCTCTTCCTTCTAGACGTTAATCCTGGAAGAATCCACAGAGGCTTTGGACAGCAACGTGCGTCAGCAGGCCATGCTGTGTGTGGTGGCGCTAAGGTTCCTTTCCTCTTGTGACCCTTACATCACCCCTAGGGTCCCGGTGCCGAGCACACTGGGGTAGGGAGGAAGGACGCGGCTTGGGGACTTGCGTTTGGGGCTGTGGGAGGCAGAGCTCCATCACTTCCGCTTTGTCTGTGTCCTGGGGTGGTGGGGCTGCTCTCCAATTCCACCAAAAAAGGGAGAGAAGCTACCCCGACAGCCAGGGCCCTCCTGCCCTGCCAAGGGGCCATTGCAAAGGGACCCACTGATTCTTGCTCTTCAAAGAGAGTGGTAGAGCTGTCTACCCCAGGGGATCCTGGAAACATTACCCAGCCCCCAATGGACCCCCCAGTGCCCTGTCATCCCCCGCCTCTCCCCACAGCCAGGTGAACCCGCCATTCTACTTACCTGAGATATTGGACCTGGTTAGGGCAGGCGTCTCCAGCGTGTTCTCTCTGTCGCTCATCATGCCCAGCCTTGACCGAAAGGATAATGCTAGTCTCTACCTCCAGGTAACCCCCACCATTGCCTTTTGCTGGAAATGCCCTCGGGGGAGGCTTTGTCTTTGGGGCCCTTCCTGTCCTCTTCGCCCTTGGCTTTTCTCCTCCTCTGGCCCTTCCTTCGGGAGCTTCTAGCATCATGGTCCTCATGCTGCTCGGAGAAATCCTGGACTGCCGTGTCTCCCCAGGCAAGGACCTGTGTTCCCACACTACCCACATGCTGCCCCACAGAGGCCCATCTGATGGCCTCAGTCTTGGGAGGAGACCCATAGATTCTAAGGAATAACAAGCTTCATAATTGACCACTAGACTCAAATCTTCCCAAGGTTTTTTTTTTTGTCTTTTTGAGACAGGGTCTCACTATGCAGTTCAGACTGGCCTTGAGCTGACTTTGTAGCCCAGGCTGGTCTCAAAGTCTGCAAAGATCCTCCTGCCTCAGACTCCTAAGTGCTGGGATTACAGGCGTATGCCACCATGCCCAATTGGATTTTTGGTTTTAAAAATGGAAATATCCAGGGCTGGGATGTAAAGCTCAGTGGCAGAGTGCTTATATAGCGTGTCTGAGGTCCTGAGTTCAATCTCCAGTGCTATGTCCTACATGTGAAAATTATCCTTAATTAGAATGGACCTCTAATGGTGAGCATCCTTTGGGGCTCTTTGTTGGGGAGAACTTCCCAATACCTACGTTTCAGTGTATGTACTACAGTTTGGGTTGGGCTTGGGCTTGATTTTCATGAGGCCAAGAAAGTCACGCCAGGGAAGATCGGAGTGTGGCTGCCCCAGAGGAGGTACCCGGGTTGGCAAAGCCCAGCTGGCTCCCTCTTCCTTCTTCCTGTGACGGGGTAAAAAAGGACAGGGGTTGGAGGTAGGGATGTCCCCAGCTAGCCCTGTGGCAGTCATCTTTCTACATGTGCCCTGTTCCTCACTTGTCAGACAACCCAGGCCTTAGATGATATGTTAGATGCTCTTGTGATGGACAATATGGATCCCAGCATGCTCATACTGGAAAACTTCCTGGAAGTAAGTGGCTGGGGAAACTTGTTTCTAGACCTGTATGTTTCATAGGAAAGGCAGGCAGTGGGGTGGTGGTCTGGTGTCCCTCTGTTGCAAAGACCGCGGGTCAGTTCTCAGAGCTCAGCATGCATAAGCGTCACTTGGGACGAATTCCTGCATCCCCTCCAAGCTGCCCTTCTAAGGACAGTGTTTGAGAATCACAGTCATCAGGGTAAAGACTTGTTTCTGTCTAAAGCTTGGGCAGTGTTGGGGCTTTAATGGTAATAACATTTATATCCATATCAGCCTCTGTCTCTTCAAAATGTTTTCCCCAGCTCCTACACAGTTCTGGTTACTGCTCTCTGATAAAGACCTCAGTAGGTAGGGGTATGGAACATACCTGTAGTCCTAATACTTCGAGAGGCTGAGGCAGGAGAACTGTTCAAGCTCAGCCTGGTCCACCTCGTGACTTAGGGAGACCTGTCTTTAAAAAGTTAAAGAGTCAGGGATCTGGCTCCATGTTTACTCGCCCAGGCTACTTTTATCTTCCTTGATGGAGTCTGCTGGGAGACTTCAAGCACTACAGAGCACTTCATTGTCTTTAGATCCTCTCAAGTATTCTTAGTTATGAGAAATTGCCATCTCCTAGGATGAACTTGACTGGGTGAAATACTTAAGAATTCCCTGAAACCAACTTTCATGAACAAGATGGTAATTAATTAAGGCAAAAGAAAGCTTTAGCAGTGTCTACAGATGAGATGCAGGAGCGGCCAGGTATCTTATAAAAGACCTTGGGCCGGGGATATAGGCCAGCAGCACAGCGCCTGCCTGGCAGACTCGAGGTCCTGAGTTCGATTCCCGATCCAAAAAAAAAAGACTTTGACCAGGCCTGTATCCAGAGGGGAAGTAGATGCACATTTGGCTGTGTGATGTACTTCTTTGGGATGTGTCGTTTCTGTTTGCTGAGAGCAGGGTTTGTGCTTTCTAGGCAGCCTCACTGTGATAACAAATGCTCTGTTGGTCTCAGGGTTCTCAGGAGATGGAGATGCTGAGCTCTGGCCCTGGCTAGGGTGGAGCCCTCAGAGAACTCACTACTGGGCTTCTTGCTCTCCAAAGATGAATGGTGCCCTGCGGAAACTCTGCTTGAAAGAGTTTCTGACGTTTTGCACAAAATAATGGAGGAAATCAATTTACTGTGACAAGTGAAATTAAAATGATAAAATAAGTTATTTTCATAGGCAACCAAATTTGGATTATATTTGGTACTTTGACATAATTCTTTCTTCGAAGGGTAAAAAATTTATTTTCAAAGATTTTCTTACTGTACATTTCCAAAAAACACTCTCGTAAGACAGCAAAATGTTATCCTTTACCCTTGTAAAAAATTAATGATATAAACTTTTAAAAAAAAATCATACTTGGAAGTTTAGCAGCACCATCTGAAATGAGCCCAAAAGGGGAAAAAAAGCATTTCCTATATAATAATTTCAGATTTCTCTGGTTCCAGGTCTCCCTATGTAGTATTAACATTTTTTCTTTCAATTCATTTTACGAAGACAATAAAAACCAGGAAAAAACTAGAATGCTGCCGGTAGCTGCAATAGGGGAGGATGTGCTCCTGTGTGTGGAGCAAGCATTTGTGGGCTCAAAGCTGGCTGGAAAAATTTGCTGACATTTTCCTTTTGCAGTTGTTTGTTTCCCAGAGAATAATAGTAAACATTCTAATGTCCTTAGTCTTCTGCTTCATCACTTAGCTGTCTTTGGTGTTGGCAAGATTGTGGGTGTCCTCTTTGCTTTGTCTTGGATGGTCATTAATTCTCTAGGTCGCCTCTTTGCCATCCTGTGCATGAACATTGGGAGGACAGGGTGGGGTGACTGGGTAGCTCCGGGATGCTGGTGTCCATGGAAGAGAGGAGTCCTCTGATGTTCTTTAGGCAGTATGTTGGGTTGTGATAAACTTACCCCTGAAGCAGTGCTCCTTGGGACTCTGTCCTTCCTCTCTCTCATCTTACTGCCAGTAATTTTTAAAACAAAAGAAAAAATCGATTTTTTTAGATGAAAAAATTATGTCTAATATCATATTTTAGACATAATTTTCCTACAAAATTACATGATGTGATATCACTTATTTCACACTTTACTGCACACAGCTGGATCAGAAAGATTGTTTTGGAAAAAAATTTGAGTATTATATAGTTTTCCTAAGGACCTTCCTTTTTTCATTTAAAAAATTATAGTATAATTTCCATACAGTGTCATTCACTTTTAATGTGTAGTTCAGCAGGTTTTGACAAATACATCAGTCATAGAACCAAAAACACAACCAGCTATAGCGGGGGTCTACCATCTCCAAATCCTCCATGACTTTTTTTTGGCAGTACTGAAAATTGAACCCAGGGCCTCCTCCTGCCTGCTAGGCAAGGGCTCTACTCTTGAGCTGCATTCCTAGCCCTTTTTATTTTATTTTGAGATGGGGATCACGAGGTTGTCCAGACTAGCCTAAAATTTGTAGTCCTCCTGCCTCAGCCTCCCAACTGGGTAAAACTACTGATGTATATCACCTTCCCCAGCTATTATTACTACTATTATTCATCTCTAGTAACTGGTGACTCTGAATGTCATCTTTCAGAGACCGCTTCACCCCTGCGCTTGACCTAGCAGGTAGGGGTTTGTACAGCTATACTGCCAAAAGATCCTCATCTGTCCATCTCCTTCCACCAGTCCTTGTTTCCCTGCTTTGTAATTTTACCATCTTTAAACACTGCTGTGAGGGGCTGGGGATATAGCTCAGTGGAATAAGCGCTTGCCTAGCAAGCACAGGGTCCTGAGTTCGATCCCCAGTACCGCAAAAAAAAAAAAAAAAAAAAAATTAAACACTGCTGTGGCAAGAGACTCTGAAGGCACTGGTCCTAGGAGCCAGAGACTCAAACACACCATTGCTTTGCTGAGTTCCCAGGTCCATGCGCTCTGGCACCTGCCACAGCTCCGTCCTGCTTGTCTTTTTGGCAGTCAGGGATGTAGAATCCAGACACGGAAGGCAGAGACAGCAGTTCCAGAGCAGTAAGTGTTGCCGGTCTCTTTGCTGCCTGTACAGATCATCTTGCCTTGGTTAACAGAGTCAGACAAAGTGCACGAGCAGATTCGGGCCTTGGGCACCATTTCCCGGTTGCTGCGGTTTGTTTGCAATTTCTCCACACTGTTGGTGAGTGCTGACCCAGTGGGTCCTGCTTCTCTGCTCCAGGGGCAACTGATCAAGGTGCATGTGGTTGAGCCTAGGGCTCTGCAGCTGGTAGCCAGAGGGTGCCTCCCCCTTTTCTTTGCATACAGATCTTTTCTGTTCCTGTGAGACAAGAAGCTTGACTTGTTTGTGTGTTTTGTCCTGACATTGTGAGCTCCAATTAGCCAGACATATTCAGCTTGCTAGGGGACCTCAGCCTGGATAGCTAGGCTGGGGCCCCAGCTGCTGTCACTAATGTGTTTTAGGGGTCTGGTTCCCCTCTTCCCTTAGGTACTGGTTAGGAAGATTCCTTTTGACCAGGACAGAGTGTGGACCTGGGCAGGGGAGGGGACACATATAGGCAAATGACTTCATGGTATGGGAGGGGAACAGAGGTTGGGCCTCATCTTACAATTCCCCATAGGCTTATCATGGTCCTGGAGGACAGAGCACCTTCCAGGATGGCAAGAGGTAACCAGTGTTCCCTTTCTGGCAGCACATGGAGGCATTCTCCATGAATGGGAAGCTGATGGGCATCCTGGGCCTCTTCTGCATGAACTCCAACCATGAGATCAGCCTGGGGGCATCGGAGGCTTTGCATTACTTGTCCAAAATTCTTGTGCTTCAGAGAAGTAAGTGATCTGAGCCCAAATACTCATCTGACTGCGGCTTCAGGGACCCACTGAATAATGAGAGCAAGCAAGCGCAGTGTACTGGGTACCTGTGCTGTGTCACGTGCACCAGGGGGCAGTTCCTTCTTGGGAGGATCACTGGAGTCAGTATGCCAGGATGCCCCAAGACCCAGGAGCCCAGTTGAACAGTTGCAAGCAGATCTGGGAACTTTATCTGGATGAGTTTCAACCCCACCACTGAGATAATGTCATTCTTAAAGGAATTCTTGGAGGGGGGAAGGGGGAGCTAAGCTTGCAGCACCTACAGAATCAACTTGGATCCTCAGAATTTCCCAGTTGTCCATCCCTACTGGAAAGGAGCGTCCTTTCTCTGGGAGGAAATTTTAGAATCCCCTTTTTGCCCCAGGAAAATCAAAGATATAGACAGCAACATACACATTAGTGCCAGGGAATTTGCAGTACCCAAAGGCAACTTCAAAGATGCTGGCTTTTTGTGATCCGATGGGTATGCACTGTGTTCACACGCAGGGGTGGGAGCAGTGCACATTCTGGCACATGCAGGGGCAGTGGCTGACAGTGACCAGACAGGCCCCAGCCACATCCTCCTGCTACCCACTGACCTTGCATGAGGGAGCACGCCCCATTCTGTTGGGCAAACATTATTCCACGCATTTCACTCTGTTGATCTGTCTGAGTTTTGGAGGGGGAAGAAGGGAGTGTGTGTTCCTTTGCCCCTGTTAAGGCCCATCCCCTTTTAACTGCTATTTTTGGATCGGAGGTGTGAGACAGAAGACAGTGACCATCCTGAAGAACCTGCAGAAGCATTTCCGTGGGGAATGGTTTGCCAGCATGCAGAATATCACATTGGTAACCTTCACTCTGTGCCATGCACAGGCTGCCCGGGGTAGGGAGGGTAGGTGGCAGAGGACGGAGAGAGATGAAAGAAAAAGGGCTGGGGAGAGATTGTAGAGGCTCAGACAGGGGCGTCCTCAGAGCTGAGCTCACACGAACAGTAGGCTGGAGAGGTAAAGCCCATTCCCCCATCTGTGCTTAAATTGACTGAAGTTTGAGGTCACAGCAAGGGTTTTTAAAGGATCTATAGTCACCCCGTTCCCCTTCTCCACATGCCTTTATTTGTGGCCTGGGTCTAGGATTACCCATTCAGCAAAGGTGTGCCAGTTGTCTTAGGGATGGTGGCCCCAGGCTCAGTCAAATCACACCTGCCAGAAATTCAGAAGGTAGGAGCTGGGGATATAGCTCAGTGGAATAAGCACCTGCCTAGAAATTCAGAAGGCAACCTCTGCCCTTTCCGCTCCCTCACCCTCCACACCCTGCAAAGCTATGCCTACCCATTCTGCCTCCCAAACAGTTCTCGAGTCTGTTGCTGCTGCTCCTGCCCTGCTACAGCAATTTTGACTCAATCTGTCATCATCTCTTGTTCGGCTCATTGCAGCAGCCTCTGCTTGTCCTGTTTCCAGCCATCCCTCATTCTCTGCGTTACAGTTGGAAAACACTTCTACCGTGCAAACCTTGCCACATCATTTCCCTCAGCTGATGCCCTGACTTCCCACTATCTTTATTCTGAAACCCAGACTTTCTCACTTAGCCCATAGGCCTTTCATGAGCTGGCTTCTGCTTTAGCTACCCCGTCTCACCATGCCTCAATTCTCCTTTTCTGCTTGGCCCAGGTCTCCCATGCAGGGAACAATAATCAGGCCAAACTTCTCTTCAGTCCAGGCATATACAACACATTCGGTACCTGCTGCCTGGAAGGCTTTCCCCCTTTTGCCCTGGGAATGGAACCCTGGAAGTCTTCTGTGCTCTGCGCAGTCTAGCCTCTGTGCCCACACCCTGCTTCCTCACTGCTTCTTCATTGTCGTGACTGAGGGAAAGGCATTGAGGTCTTGTTCTCAGTTGTCCCCAATTCCCAGAATAGAACCAGGCACAGGGATGGCATCAACTTGTTTGAATGAGTGAGCTTCCTTGAGCATGTAGATCTTGGAACATGAGGCAGGTCTGCTCTACTAGCAGAAGTTCTTGCTTTGGAATGCTGTAGACCCACTAGACATCAGAACTCATTTCCAAGGGACTTACCTAACTACATTCCAAGTTCAAAAGAGAAACATCTTTGGCTTACCCCTCTTCACCACACTGTCTGCATCACTGTTCCTTCTTGGGGACCTCAGAGCTGGTGGCGCCCTGGAGCTTGGCTTCACTCCACAAAACAGCCAGATGCTGGCCAGGGCCTCCATGGATCTTGACTGCCTGGTGTCCCTGGAGGCCAGAGGCTTTGGGGCAGCCCTGGGTGAGATGGTGGCATTGCAGAGACAGCTCTTGTATTCTTCATCAGTTCTTCAAGAAATACCTGACCCCAGTGGAGAGGGCCGATGTGATCATGGTGACCATGGAGAGCCTGACCAGCAGCAGTAGGGATGACATCTATGCAGCCACCAAAGTGTTGGAGATGATCCTGAAGTACTCTATTCCAGCAATTGAGAAGGTAGCCTTTTGGGGGACTTAATGTTTCAAAGTCTACTTACAAATTCTTCTTTTTGTTCTTTTTCTTTTCTTCTTATTCTTTTTTATTTCCTATCAGCTTGAGTTTAAGAAATCCCAGTCCAGACAGCATTGTACCCATTGTGTGGAGCCTCACACCTGATGCAGGGGCCTGGCTGTGTGACTCCCACAGAGCTAGTGCTGCACTTGCAGAAAGAACCTCCTCCTGCCTCTTTTCAGGTGCCAGAAATCATCCAGTACATTTACTTCCACATCAACAGCATCACTGAAACTGCTGCACAGAACACCATAAGGAAGATCCTTCAGGTCCTGTCCCAGTCCTACACTGATGAAGTGATCCTGACACTGTTTAAGATAGAGGACCAGTCACAAAAGTGAGCGGCTTCACCAGTCACAGACCTTCAAACTCCCAACAGTATTTTGGTTTTTCGAAAATGCATTCAATTTTTAATAGTTTCTTACTTATTTATGGTACAGTAATTCTAAGAGCTGTATAATTAATTGCAGAAAATTTGGGAAGCATGTAAAATTTAGAAAAAGCAAAAAAAAAAAGTCAAATTTCACTCAAAGCACTTTCTGCTATCCCTTTAGACATAATTTATAATTTGTCCACTTGTTCTTGCTTTTGTTTTTTTCAAAATTCTGGAAATGGAACCCAGGATCTCACCTGTGTCAGGCAAGTGCTCTGCTACTGAGCTGCATCCTCAGTAGCATTTTTAAAAGTGATGTTTTAAAAAGTCAAGTTTGGCTGGATGTGGTAGTACACACTTGTAATCCCAACACTTGGGAGGCTGAGGCAGGAAGATTACCACTAGTATGAGGCCATGCCGGGCTACACAGTGAGTTCAAGCCTGGCCTAAACTGCATAGTGAGACCCTGTCTCAAAAAAAAAAAAAAAAAAAAAAAGAAAAGAAAAAAGCCAAGTTTGTACTGTTATCTGTCAATTTGTATGTTTTTTCATTCAATATTTTATTATAGCATTTCCTAAGTTAAAATCCTTTTGTGAGCATAATTTCAATGGCTGCCTGACATTATATTGTATGGATATACTACACTATAATTTCCTTTTAAATTAAAAAATAATTTTTGTCCAGAAAAATCCACTCAATTGATATATAATTATACAAATTTCCTCACATGCATAGTCCTAATTACCACCACCACAACCAAGATACAACTCCCAAGAATTCTCTATGCTACCCTTCTGGAATGTCCCCCACCCCCAGCCACTGGAAACCACCGACCTGTTCTCAATCCCTGTAGTTTCACCTTTTCTAGAATATCATATAACTAAAATAATACAGTATGTAGACTTTTAAATTTGCATCATTTATTTAGTATAATGTATGTGAGGTTCATTTATGTGGTTGTGTGTATCAGGAGGCCATTCCTTTTATGGTGAAGTTGTAGCCCACTATATGGGTGTATAATTTATCTATTCACCATGTGGGTTGCTTCCAAGCTTTGATAAATATGAATAATGTTGCTATAAATATTTGAGTGTAGGTTTTTGTATAAACGTAAGTTTTCCTCTTGGTTAAATTCCTAAGAATTGGATTGCAAGTGGACAGTGTGGGAGGCACATGGTTAACTTTAACAGAAACAGCTAAACGTATTTTTTACAGTAGCTATAGCATTTTTCATTTCCACCAGTAACATAATGAGATTTTCATTTGCTTCCATCTTTGCCAACACTTAGTGCTGTCATTTTAGAAAGTTAGCTACCCCAACAAGTGTGCAGTAGGCTTTTGTTGTGGTTTTAATTTGCATTTTTCTTACTTAATTGCAGCTAATGACCTTATGCATTATTTCATGTTTTTATTTGCCATTCATATATTTTCCTTGGTCCTGTATTTAAATCTTTTACCTGTTTAATCAAGTTTTTTCCCTTGTTGATGAGTTTTGAGAGGCCATTTTGTATTATGGAGAAAAGCCTTTTGTTAGATAGATGATTCTCAAATGTTTCTCCGCTTTCGTAGAATGTCTAATTCTCATAGAAATGAAAAAACTTATCGATGAAGTCCAACTTATCTTTTACTTTCCCACTATTTGCTGATGTGACTAACCTTTCTTCATTAAATTGCCTTAGCCCCTTTATCAAAAATCACTTGATCATATTTGTGTAGGTCTATTTATGAGCTTTCTCTTTTGTAGCATTGATCTATATGTCAATGCAATTGACAGTTCCTTCATCAATGCCACACACTCTCTCTGATGGTGTAGAATGGTGAGAGTAGACATCTTTGCTTTGTTCCCGATTTTAGGGTGAATCCTACCATCTTTCACTATTAAGTAGATTTTGTACCGTTTTGATGCCCTTTGTCAACTTTAAAAAGTTCTCCTCTATTTCTACTTTCTTAAGTATTTATCATGAAGAGAGATTAAACTCAGTCAATTTTTTAAAAAATTCACATCTATTGGAACACAGCTGTGTAGTTTTTCTTTTTCATCCTGTTGATATGGTTAATCGCATCCCTGGGGTAAACCCCACTTGGCTGTGATGTAGTATCTTCTATAGCTATTTCTGGGTTCAATATATTATTTTTTGAGCCTTTCATTAGAGATTTTGGGCTGTAGTTTTTGTTATTCTTTCATTTTTCTTCTTGCACTATCTTTTTCTAGTTTTGATATCATGGTAATGCTAAACTCAATATTCTTTTGGAATATTCTCTTGTTCTCTATATTTGGATGAGTTTGTGTAAAATTGGTATTAACTTTCTCCAAATGTTTAGTAGAATTCACTAATGAAACCATCTGGATTTAGAATTTTATTTGTTTGAAAGTTATTTAACCATTCTCTGAACTTAGTACTTAGGGTAACTCAGATTACCTATTAATTTGTTCATCTTTTTAAAGATTGAGATGGGAATTACTGATTTAAGAACTTTAAAAAAAATAAGCATTTTAATGCTATGAATTTCCCTCTAGACATAGCTTTAGCAGCATTCAACACATTTTGATATGTTGGACTTTCATTTTCATTTAGTTAAAAGGTATTTTCTAATTTTCCTTGATTTTTCCCTGACCTCTGAATTATTTAGAAGTGTTTAATTCTCAAATATTTGGAATTTCCCAGATATCTTTTTGTTACTGATTTCTACTTTAAATCTTTAATGGCTAGATAATATACTTTGTATGATATCCTCACTTTAAAATTTGTTAAGGTTTGTCGTACAGTTCAGAATGTGGCATATCATAACTAATATTACATGTGCATCTGAAAAGAATCTGTGTTTTGCTACTGTCTGGCATATTTTATGAATTCAGATAGTTGATAGTTTTGTTAAAACTATATCCTTGCAGATTTTTTTCACTTTTGTTTTCTTTTGATTTGCATTTGTGTAGCATACCTTTTCCATTCTTTTATTTTAACTATTCTGTATACTTAAAATGGGTTTCTTGCATATACCATATAGTTGAATCTTATGTTTTCATCAAATTTGAAAATCTCTGCCTTTTAGTTGGTACATTTAGAGCATTTAAAATTAATGTAGCCAAGTTGAGCATGGTGGCGCACACCTGTCACCCCAGCCTTTGGGAGGCTGAGGCAGGAGGATTGCTGCAAGTTCAAGACCAGCCTGGGCTACAAAGTGAGCTCATGGCCAGCCTGAACTGCATAGCAAAGACCCTGTCTCTAAAAGACACACACACAAAATTAATGTAACTGGTTATATATTTGGGGTTTTGTCACCATTTTATTGTTTGTTTTGTTTGTTCCTCTTTTTTGTTCCTGTGTTCCCTTTTCTTATATTTTAAAAGTTATTTGAATTGCTTCAGGTATTTTATTTTAAATTATTCATTGAGTTTTCACTCTTGGTATATTTTGGGTGGGCTATTAAGGGTTTTACATATCTAACTTTGGCAGTCTACTTATATTTAATATTTCACAATTTTAAGAAGAGGAAGTTTAACATACAACTTTCTGTACCCTCCCTACTTAGGCAGTAGTTGTCAACTGCATCTACACATGTTGAAGAAAGCCCATGAAAAATGGTATAATTTTTGCTTTCGATAGTATATATTTTTAAGTTTGAGAGGAGGAAAATTGGCTTTTAAAATATATTTACCAGTCCCATCATTCATTATTATAGAAATTCCAACTTTCCCTCTACAGCTTGAAAGGCTTTATTAAAATTTCACTTGTATAAGGTCCTTGGGTGACAAATTCGCCTGTTTTCTCTTATCTAAGAATATCTCACACTTCGCCTTCATTTCTGAGGAATATTTTCACTGACTGCAGAGTTCTGGGTTGATGGCTCTGTTCTTTCACCCTGTGCCATTGCATGGTCTTGGAGTTACTGACCTCTATCCTCGGAGCGCAGCCCAGGGGTGACTGCAGGAATTACGTTGGCCCACATACAGAACTGGGGGATCCCTATCTATTGCATTCTCCTAAGATTCCCCTCAATTGCTAATCCCAGGGATGCCTTTCCAGCTCCTCGCCCTGGAAAGCTAGGCTACCTCTACTGGTCTTTGTTCATACCATTGCACAGCTTCCTTCAGGGCGAAGAAATGAGAGAAAAGGAGAGCGGGAGGATGCAAACAATAGGCAAGGGCTGAAGTCGGGCTCAGTGAGTGGAAGAACCTTTGCCTGGCGTGTGCAAGACCCTGGATCTGAGCCCCAACTCTCTCTCTCTCCCTCCCTCCCTCCCTGCCTCCCTCTCTCTCTCTCCTCTCTCTCTCTCATACACACACACACACACTGACACACACACACACACACACACACACACGTAAATAAAAAATAAAAAGTCAGGGGTTCCTCCCTCTTGTGGGGCTACGCGTCCCTGTGTGAAGTGCCTGTGTTAGAATTGCCGCCACCACTACCTGCACTACCCAGCTCTACCGCTAGAGTTGCCCTGGACAGGGATGGGAGAGAAAAAAGACGAAGAAACCCAAGATTCTGCGCGTTCTCACTACCAGGGCCCGCCTCTCACTCGGAGATTCTGCCGCCTGTGCCTGCTGCATAGTTCAGCACTGAGGTCACCCTTAGGCCAAAGTGGAGAGAAAAGAGAAAAAAAAAATCTTGGAGTCTTATTCAATGAGGTTATTTTTTAGAGTTTCAGCTTTCTCTTCCCTCTTGTTTCAAAGGGCTATGATTTCTTGCGACCATTAAGCAGATGCGTACTTTTCTTCTGCGTGTGATTTTGTGAGGTGTAGATGCGGGGAGCTATGCCAGGCAAGGCAGAGACTGGTAGAATTCCAGGAGAAAGAGTGTAAGTGGGGTAAGGGCGTTGTAGGGGAGGCCACCAGGCCAGGCCTGCGGCGATGGGGTCGCAGGTGCGCGGCATTAGACTGAATGGCTCCTCTGGGCGAGCGAGGCCATATTCCAGGGCTGCATGGATAAAGAGAGCTTGGACAGGGTCATAGGAAAAAGTGTGACCGACAAGACTTGGTCTCAGATATTTTCTTAAATCAAGCTCCCAGGCCAAGTGAACGTGTTCAGACATACCTGCGTGCACGACGACAGAGAGCAGGGCGACCTGGGGGTAATGTAATGATGAACGGAGAAAAGAGAGGGGAGAGAAAAGGGGAGGCGAGGAAGAAGGAAGACAGCAGAGGAACTGGAGGGCTGGCGAAGGAGCCCGGAGCCCTGCCTTTGGGAGCATCACGGAGAGTATGGGGTAGCCGCGAGCTAACTGTGTTGCTGGTTTCTGCCTCTGCAGAGGGGCGTGCAAACCCTGGGAGACCCTGGCATCCTTTCCGAAAGGCTGTGAAGTCATCATGACGCATCTACTGCAGAAACTGGTCCCACAGCAGGCACCTCAGGACCGGAAGCCCAGCCAGAGAACAGGGATCTCCCCGCTGATTGTATGGAGGGGTGGGCAGAGAGGGGGGACAGGCTGGGCATTTGCTGGGCTCTGTGCCAGGCTCTCTGCTCTGGGGCCTCTTCATTTAGGGCAGCAGTGTTTTGTTGAACATTCTAATGGCAAAGTCTTGGGATGGGGTTGGAGGGAGGATTTTCCAGATGCTGGGGAAGAGAGGATGAATTCTAGTCCTCCTGGGGTGAGTTGAGGTCAGACACACAGCACTGTCAAGGATGGTGAGAGACAGAAGCTACCACCATGACTGCAGGAGTATTTAACACAGCACTGTTCTAGAAACAGCACTTTATTTTCCTGGCTGACATGACTTCAGTCTTTCCTCGCTGTGAGCAGAGGCGGTCTCACCAGTGAGCCTGTCATGTGATTGGTGCTGGGAAGGGATTTTGTGTATGAGTGATGATAAATATGATGACGGGCACACTGTCCTTACCCCTAGGCCACCAGGGCCATCCATGAGCTTCTGCTGGAGTCGAGTCAGCAGATGGAGGTGCAGACCTTCTTCTCCTCTCTGTTTATCGCGCTGCTCTTCCAGACCTCCTTTCTCATGGTGGAGGGGAATGCTGACACGATCCAGGATCAGCGGCACGTAACGGAATGGGTGGACCCTGTCAGGTACTTCGCACTCGGGCCAAAGCACTAGTGACTGTGCCTTGGGCCCAGCAGCTTTGCACCTTTGCTCAACTTGGTGCCAGACTGCTGACCTCAACACCCTTTTCATGCTCTCTTGAGGAGCATTTGGTATGTCACTCAGGCATCATCTCAAGAAGTCTTCCTGGGCTCTTTAGAAAAGTCTCTTTAAATCTGGCTCACTAAGCTGATGCATAGTCTGTAGTAAAGTGAAATCAAAGCAAGACATCCAGGATCATAGATGTGGGTTGCATGTCCTACCCCTCTTCAGGTTTGCAGTGTCACCTTACAGACACCACATTCCTCTTGGCCTTGGTTGTCTCATTTGTCAGGTGTTATGCTGGGTCTCTAAGGGCTGTCCCACCACCAGCAGATCACAGTTCACTGGGAGGTTGGGAGTCGGCGAGTGGCTGGGGAGAGGGAGAATCGTGGTGGGGGAGTATGCCTGCCCGCCTAACTCCTGCCATCTCCCCAGTTCTACTGTGGGGGCCCTGAAAACCTTGATGCACAGATCTGGGTATGAGAACTTTGAGTCTGAAATTGAGAAGCTTGGGGGCTGGGAACTGCTTGTCAATCCTGAAAGACACTACGATGGAGTCACTCTGCTGGCCAGGTAAGCTGCACTTGGATCCCTGGCTGGGGACCCTCTATGTTCCTGGTCTTCTTCTGTGGCCTAGGCCTATGCTGAGGACCATGTTCTCGTTGGTAGGTGCCTGGTCGCAAAGAACTGCTGGCACAACCGCCCCATCTTCAGCCTCCTCATGAAGATGCTCCAGGACCCCAACTGTGCCAATTACTTCACCGCCTTGGTGTTCCTGATGGAGGTGACTGGTGTGGGGGGAAGAGCGGGCAGGGGAGTGGCCCCGGGGAAGGTCACCACATCCAGGGGACTCCCTTAGTGATGGCCAACAGGTAGAGGGGGAGCCTGGTTACTGTCACTGCCTCACAGGAAGGCTAGGGAACATGATTAGTATTTTGTAATGGTTCCTTGAGTCATAGGCTTTGATCCCTCCTGGGATCTCAAGGTTATTCCAGCCTTGACTTGATGGAACAACACAGCTTTTGCCTTCACCCACTCAGGCTCAGTCAACCTTTTTAAATTAACCTCCGCTCAGTACCCAACCACAACTGACTCAATATAATTTAGTCACCTGTCAGAAATCATTCAGGCACCTGTGTAGAAAATTTAGAAAATACAGAAATGTAAAAATTATAAATCTCTAGTTATCCCAAAACCTAGAGCCTATATAGAGGTGTGTGTGTGTGTGTGATGGCTGAGCATGTTCTCTACCAACATTCTAGATCTTGCTCTCTTCAAGCCTCCTCTTGTGTGAGTACATGTTCTTTGTTAACATAAATTTTATTAAGGGTAGAATATTTCATCACAAAGATGTTCAATAATTAATTGGACCTTCTGCTTCCAAGTTTACCCTCTTATTAATGACCTTGCCTGCATACTGGTATCTCTGGGAGACTAACAAATAACACAAACGCTTAAGCCCCAGCTCAGTCTTGGGAGTGATGTGGAGTTAGGAAACAGCATTTCTGACGGCTCTCCCCATGACGGCAATGTGCTGGAATTAGCATCACCTGTTTGACACCTCATTGCCCAGCACAGTTCAGCATCCCCAGGGCTGTGGAACGATAGTGAACAGTGATTTTGTAATAATTTCCATTTTTTCTCCTCCCTTTAAAAGAGTACTATTCTTGGAGAATATCTTTGACCTCTCTTTTTCTTTTCCAAGAAGTCAGTAAATCTAACCGGTCTGTGCTTTGCAGCAGTCCTCGGAGTCTTCCTTTCCTCATCCCCACTGTTCTGGCCTCCTTGTCTCTGCCTGGGTCAAGTTCAAAATAACATGCTGAACATGGCCATGGGACATACCTGTAATATGCCAGCTACCCCAGTGACTAAGGAACACTTGCAGAATGAGTGAATGACTTCTGGAACAATACAATGTGAATTTATTCTTCAATTGAACTTTGACCTTTCTACCAATTCTTCCAAAGCCTTCAGAACATTCCTTTACTAACAAGCAGGAACCTAGATTCAAAGTCATTGTTTGCCCACCTGTTTTGGTCTCCTTTTGCCAGTTGCTCCAGTGTCCAGATGTGGCAGCCATAGTGGATGACTTTGTCACCAACATTCTGGCCAACTGGTTCAACTGTACAGAGCCAGCTACAGTGAAGCTTCTGCTACATATGACAGAGCTCTTCACAAAGCACAAGAACCTGGTAAGATTTGTCAGGGGCCAAGGGCATGCTCTCAGATGATGTCACTTGGGGAAGGCACAGATAGGCCTAGGGTCTGGTATGTCCCGTTATAGACATTCTTGGAATAAGAGAGCAAATCCTCATGAGGACAGTCCTTCAAGGACAGCATCAGGGATTGTACCATTCATATTTCATCCTTCCTAGGAAGAGCCCTCCAAGGAAGTCCAAATGGGTCACTTCCTAGATGAGACCCAGCCAATCCTGGGACCTCAGACAGATCACCTGAGTCTCTCGAAGATTGGTACCATCATCAGGAATGGGAAAGGCAGTGGAGAGGGACTTACAGTGTAGTAGGGAGAGGGCCCTCCTCTGTCTTCTCCCCTTTTCCCAGAAGTCACCTGCTCAAGTGTTCTCCAGGGCAGGTCATTCTGACAGCCAGCCACCAGCTGGGCCAGTCCCAGTTCCAGGGCAGAAAGTGGAGGAACCCGCTGGTTCTCATGTTCAAGACGCTGAATGAAAAGTGAGCCATTTGCCAGATTTCCCCGACTGGCTCAGGTCCTGAGTGGCTCTCGTTCCACAGGAGAGGCGACTCCACATCCTGCAGCCCCAAGTGCTGAACTGCTGCTACTCCTCCGACAGCGACATTGTGACGGAGGCTTTCCTGGCGCTGAAGCACCTCGTGGAGGATCTCACCTGGCAGAACTCCTCCTCCTTCCTTATTCAGCTCACCTTCAAGCTGGAGCCCTTCTTTGAGGAGGTACAGTTCCCCAAAGGGCCACTTTTTGACTCTAGGTGTCCGTGAAGGGAGGAAGGCAGGCAGAGGTCTCTCAGAAGACCCTCTGGCTGACCAGGATATCACTTGGTGGGGGCTGAGCCTTCTGTCTTGTCATCCATCTTGTGACTGAATGGAATGAGGTGGAGTGAGGACAGACCACAGCTACCTGGGAGAGCCCCACTGAGGAACTGAGCAGATCTCTGAGGGGTGGGAACGCACAGGAGCATGCAGTTGGGGGAGGTGGAACTCAGGTGACCCTGGAACCGAGGCGGGTACCGAGGTAGAGATCTCTTCCCACCCAGGAGTCCAAGCACCTGCGCTTGCTGGCCTTCCAGATCTACAGCCATCTCCTGGTCAAGGTCCAGAGAAGGGCGCTTGTCTTCCCCTTAAGGCACCAGATCCTCAACTTGATAGTCTTCCTGGTGTTGCACCTGCAGGATGTGAATTTTGACATAGCTCAGGTAAGAGGCCCAGCCTGGGGCCAAGCACTCTGCTCCATTCTGACGCTGAGCATGGTCAGCACATGGCCAGGGCTCCAGTGGACCTGTTAGGCTCTGATCCCGGAAAGCTTCAGTAGGAAGTTAGAGCTGACCAGGTGCTGTGCCATAGCTTCCTTAAGCTTCAGCTCTATCCAGAAGGCCACCAGTTCCAGTAGGACATGGCAGTGCGGACACTCTGAGGAGGACCATCCAGGGGACCATCTTTGGCCCCTGCAGTCTTCCTCTAGGCTGCTTTCTATTCCCACCTTGCCTTTGGGTAGAGATAGGGCTCCCTGACTGGAGGCAATCTGCGGGCAAAACAGGGCACCCAGGGTGGGGATGGGCTGGATCTGAGCATCAGAGACCAGGAATACATATGGCAGCTGGAGAACTTGAAAACCAGCCAAGTCCATTTGCAACTGAACACCTTGTTTGCAGAGTGGCTCACTTGCCTTTTCTGAGGCCTCTTGGCACACCTGCTTAAAAGAAAAATTATCCTTGTGGAGGTAGGGTTCCCCCAGGTCCCCTCCATGGTGATGTTCCTGACCGAGCCAACCTAGAATCAGAATAGTGACTGACTTGGGGGAAGTCTGTTTTCAGAAAGACTGTTTTAGGTGGCAGTAGGGAAGCCAGAGGGCTCTTAAAGGCTATGAGGTTGATACTCATATAGTTCTGGGTCTCAGAATCTAGCAAAGCTTCCTTCATGGGAAAAAGGGCTTGTCAATGGATTTGATGTCTCCTACTTTCCTTCTAATCCTGGTCTCTGGTCTTTCCCTGAGTTTCCAGCCCACCAAGGCCAAAAGGGGCTACCATTTGTCTTCCCTGATGGTACATTCCTTTTCTCCCCAGATCTGCAGAATCACACTCTACAACACAGCTGCCCTCCTGCGCTGGTCAAAACTCAGAAGAGTCTTCACCAAGGAAGATGTATTTACCATCATGGGGGCCCTGGTAAGCCCCAGCTGCCTGTGCCAGGGAGGTCCTTCTGCAGCTGGGGGTTTGTGGCAGTGGCAAGAGTTCAATAATGAACTCCTACTTCCTGGGCATCTGCACTGTGCTGGGCACCTAGACTGTGGTTCTGCACTCAGATTGCTTCCCATCTACATTGAGGAGTGAGGCACACAACCTAATTTCAGAATACTTTGGTGAAAGCTGAAAGAGAAGACTCTACTTTCTAGTACAAAGGAGGGGCACCCGGTCCAGGCCTGGAGGAAATGTCGTCTTCAGAAAGAGTATGGGAGACAGGCAAAGGGAGGGCTCCCGAGTGCAGGCTGAGGTGACACCATGCGCAGGGTGTGGAGGCAAGCACTGATTAGGCCGAGGACTCTGCACACCTTTTCCTATAGAATTTGACCTTTTAACTACCCTTATCAATAAGGCAAAAAAGCCTGATATTGTGTGTGGGAGCCCTAAATGGTTTGCAGGGCTATGCAGGGAGACACTTAGCAGAGAAGCTGCCTAGGGGGCCCAGAGGAGAACAGAGACCCCACCCCCGGCCACCTTCTCAACATGGCCTGACACAGCACACCTTTGATCTGGAGCATTTTTGGTAACACCCTCTTTACTATCCAAAGTAAAATTTATAAACAATATTATCTGCCTATGCACGTATCCAAACTAAATAAACATAATGCCCTAACTCCAAAGGACTAGGGAGAATAACATAACGAAGTATTATGCATTGATGTACATAGCACGATGTAACATAACATCAATCACATGTGTGAATGCTTGGGCTCAGTTACTCTAGAAGGCATAAAATAGAAGCCGCCTTCCTATTCCCCACTCAGAATCACACCTACACATGCAGAGTGACACCAGAGTGTAGCGTGGGCAGTCAGTTATACAGGAAACATCGCCACTGATGACGTGACTTCCAAAGTAGTGGATAATATTTGTTGGTGTACTAAAGCAAAGGAAGGATAGCTTTTGCCTTATTCAGTTGATGTAATCCTAGAAGCCCAGTGTGTATCTGAACTGTAAAAAGTAGTCTATATTATATGGAAGACAGAGTCAAGGTCTGGGCACAGTTTTGAGACAGGTTTTCCATTGTCGTCATTCTGACAATCAAAAACAGCCCCCTGCTCTTCCCAGTGGAGAAGCAACCAGCTGCTCCTATGAAAGAAAGCAAGCTTAGGGTTGCCAGTCATTCCAAATTGCTGAGAAGCAGAAAATCCCAATTTTAGGTGAAACTTCCCATGTTTATGTTGGCAAAGCAACTTACAATGTGAACTCGTGCGTGGCCCAAACAGGATCTGCAGGCTGCTCCTGACAGATGAACAGGCAGGCTGAAGACTGGGCGGGAGAACACAGAGCAGGGAGCCAGAGGCCGGGCCAGGCTGGCCTTGGAGGTTTGGGCACAGTAAGGAGCAGGTCATGGGGCTGTAGACAGTGGTGGCCCCAGAAGCGGTTTAAGCAGTGTGTGTGGGGGTGTTGCATGGTTGGATAGCTGTGTGTTTTGGATAAATCACCAGGCTGCAAATCAGTGGAAAGTTCACAAGGGGAAGAACAGGGAGCCCTGGAGAGAGATGACAAAAATGGTGAAGGCAAAGCCATGGAGAGGTCAGCTGGTTTTGAAGATTGATCTGATGTGGCGTGTGAAGGCAGAGGGCCGCGCTTGGGTTTCTGACCTGGTGTGCTGGGCAGAGGTCAGGAATACAGAGGGAGGGCAGGTGGGAGAGGAGTAACTGGGGGACTGAGTTGTATGTGTGGAGTTTGTAAAGTCTACCGTGACTCCAGGTGGTGTGTCCCACTGGAGGTCAGATGTCTGTCACTGAAGCTTGGAGAAGGAGGCTGGGCTAGAGACAGGGATTTATGAACATCGAGTGTATGGTAGGATGGTTGATGGAAGTCGCAACCATGAGCCTGCTATGCTTCAAACTGCAGTGGAAAAAGCATAGGATTCAACACTGGGACCCCAGGAAACATTAGTTCCAAGAAGACTAAGGAGATGAGGAAAGAAAATCAATGCAAAGTCAAAGGAGAATAAAGTTGTCGTGGCCAGCTGGAAAGGACAGCATCAGGCAGCAATCAGCAGTTCGCGGTGTGGCCACAGCATGAGCTGAGGAGCACGCGCCTAGGACTGGCAGTGCTGACCGGATTTGGATCATGGAAGCCAATGGTGACCTCTGCCAGGTCAAGGTCAGAGGTGGTAGAAGGAGGGGACTGTTGTGGAAAACTCAAGGCATTTCCAGGGTAACTTCAAAAGTGTGGGGGGGTGAACAGGTGGCCTGGGCACAGCCTCTGCCACTTAACCCAGAGAAGCCCCAGTTTTGATAGGGATACTGGTTTTCCAGTTAGGAATTTTATTTGAAGAAAAGATCATCCTGCCAAAAAATTGGGGGAAAATCCCCCAAACCATGAACGTAGCCTTGTGTTAAAAGAACTTCAACTGCTGGCTGGTGATACAGCTCAGTGATGCAAGTGCCTGCCTGGCAAGTGCAAGGTCCTGAGTTTGACTCCCAATACCAAAAAAACAACAGCAACAACAAAACCTTCAACTGCAGAGTGCAAAGGGAAGGTCAGATCATAGCAGGAAGGATAAGCAAAGCACGAGGTTAAGGCTGTGGCTACTGCAAGGGGAGAACCTTTGAGGGAGGAAGTCAGGATGGGCACAGAAAGGATGTGACTCTAGGTAAGGGAGAAAGGTATGGAAATCATTGATTACATGTAGTGCTCCGTCTAAACAGAATGTTGTAGGCTTGACTGGGTCTATTGCAGCCTTGAGCATATTTCCATGAGATTGAACATTTTAAGGCAACATATAAATACACAATTTTAACTTTTGGTGGAGAAGGAGATGGGGAAGTTCACTCTTCTACTGTCAGGAATAGGAGAAAAACATGTATGAGCCAGACTAGGGCAAATCTATGTGAGTTTCATATTCCAGTGGGGTCAAGACGAGGAAAGCAATCCCTGTGGCTTGGGAAATCCAGGAAGACTTCATGGAGGAAATACATAATTTTAGGAGCTGGGGTAGGAAAGTTAGAGATGTAGGACATTTTGGAAGATTTTTGCATGCAGTGGATAACCCTAGTTTAGTCCCAAGCCAGTCTAGGAGGCAAAAGAAGCGGCAACAGGTCCTTCTGAGATCAAACACCTCTTACAGCTGCAGCAAGAGACAAACAAAGCCCTCTGGTTCCTGAAGCAGTGTGTAGCTTCATTCAAGAGCACGCAGGCCCCCATTCGCCAGGCAGCTGTGTGGTTTGCAGGTATGGCTTTCACCTTCTTGGGGCCACAGTCCTTGATGGAGGAGCCTTCATTCCGAGTACCTGGGACCTGAAGACCTAATGACAGTCCTTCCAGGAATGATGTAACCCCTGGTAATCACACCAGGAAGCCCTTGCTTAGGTTGGGTGACCTTTCCTGTAGCAGACGGGGCCAAATCTTAGGCAACCAGGGCAGCCCAGCTCCCCAAAGGATGAGGGATCAGGGTCTGGGTGCTGCCCTGTGCAGGAAGTCAGGCAGAGGGCATTGCTTTGCATCACCCCAGGGAGAAGTGTCTTGGGTGCAGAGTAGTATCTACCACTTCTCCTGCCCAATGTGCTCAGAACCCTCAGGAACTGGGAACTAATTCTAACTTTATGGGCAAAGTCCTTTGGTGGAGGCCAAGGGAGGGAATGGTGACTACTTGGAAAAGGGCCCATGTGGGGCCACTGAGGTGGCTCTGTGTGTTACCCACAGGCCAGATCCTCCAAATGCTGGATGTGGAAGAGATGAACGAAATGGAGGAGGCTTATACAGGTGAGTGGCCCATGGCTGGTGGCTTTTAGAGGTACTGGTGTCCATCAGGAAGGCTCAGAAATGAGGGACAGTGGGTAGGGGTATTTGCATAATTATCATCCAGGACAGAATATGAGACTTCTCCCCAAGGATGTGAGGTTTAGGGTGTTGGTCGGAGCCCCACTGCCCCTCACGCTCACTCACCCTCACTGCTGTAGAGCTTGAGTCCCCTCATCAGCTGGATGAATCCTTGAATTTTTCCTGGAAGACACAGCTGACTTCTTCCTTGGGGGACACAGGGCTTCCCAGCCCCTTCCCTGGAGAACTCCCGGAACCGCTTGTGTTAGAGCACATGTGTTCTCCACCATAGCTCTGGGATGTGTTCTCTGCAAGTCTTTCTTTTTCCTCCATCTTGCCTCTCATTATGCTGTCTCCCAGACACAGTGGCTCCTGGGGTAGCTTAGCCCTACCCACCCCTCTCTCAGAGGTCAGAGGACTTCACTAGAGCTATTCTGTGGAGGATGGGGAGGGCAGAGCCAGGGAAAGGAAAGCAGGGAGGCCCAAGGGGGTTGGTGATGGATACAGGACGTGGGCAGGTGGCCTGAGCCAGGGCAGACTTGGGGTCTGCTGGTAACCTAGAACTCTTGTTCATATCTTAGAAGCTCCCAGCCCCATCCCATTTCTCTCTTCATCACTCAGATGGGGCACAGGCCCTCCCACCCCCTCGCTGCCCTGCTCTATAGCAGCATCTGTGTTACAGCCTTGAGACACATGAAGGGAGACCCCGATCCCATGGTCAGCTGCCTTGCCACGCAGATCATCTACGTCCTAGAAGCCAAGGAGAAGCTGCTGCTGGCCATCTCCCTGACTTCCTGCTCCCGCTGGAGGAGGCCCCAAAGGGGCTACTTCTGAGCCTACATCCTTGGTTGAAGCTGAAGCTCTGGGTTGAAGACTGGCAGTGGGACCAGCCTCCTGAGCCCAGCATAAGAAATGGTGTTCCTCCGAAGGACTGTCTAATAAAAGGAGAAATCCTGTACTTCCGTGGAAGTAGGTGTCAGTTCTTGGCTGCCTGGGGTAGAGCGGTGTGCTGTGAGCCAGCTGCTCGGCAGTAAACATCTGGGTCCAGGCTGGCCTCTCCCTCTCTGCCTCTGTCCGCCCTTCTCCCATTCAGCCAACGACCTGAGGCCAGAGCAAGCAGTTTGTTTTGAGCCACCTTGAACTATAAATGGGGAGTCTAGCTATACTGGCCAGTGTATATGTATATGTGTGTCTCTCTATATATTTTGTTCATTACACTAGGGATTAAACTTAGAGCCTTTGCACTGAGCTAAGTTTTTAAATTTGAAATAAGGTCTTGCTAAGTTGCCTAGGCTGGCTTTGAACTTGAAATCTTCCCACCTCAGCTTCTCAGGGTACTGGGATTATAGGCACGTACCAGTACCCCCAGCTCTGGGCTGAGATCTTGATAGTGAACAATGGAGTCTGCTCTGGTTGGTTGAATCAGGAGTGATCTGTTAAAGTGCTATTAGCCAGCTCACAAACTATCCAGGGAGATCAGAGAGTTTGGATACCACATAGCTAGGAATCGGTGGCTCTATGAAACAGCACCATGGCTACCCTTGACTCAGTCCAGACAACGGCCCGAGTGACTGTGCTCAGACCTGGATTCCAGGCTTGGTCACTGTACCTCTAAAGAGCCCTGTGCCACGGGGACTGGTCAGCGCCTGCTCTCTCCTGTTGCCTGTCAGAGTCAGCCTGACCCTGGCCCACCGGACAGCAGCCCCAGTATCTCTGGATCTACACAGGCTCATCCACTGCTCCTGCGGCCACCAACACTCCTCCCTTCTCCTGCTACAGCCTCTTATCCCTGGCCTTTCCTCAGTCGGCCCTAAGCAGAACTCAGGACATTAAGTCAATGTGCCAGAGAAAGATAGGCTCCCAAGGGTAGACACGCACTGACCGGCTGGAGCTCTGTCCTCTGCAGTGCCAGCCTCTGTCACTCGCCTGTGCTCCCACCCTCTTCCCTGCCATTTGCCTTCCTCACAGCAGTATTGTCTCAGCCTGGGCCCAGCTGTTGTGCTTCCAACCCTAAGTGTGGCACTGAAGGCCACCTAGTCTTGGCATTGGTCAGCAGGCCACTTTATAGATGGAGGTGAATGAGAAATTTCACTGGACTTGTTGACACGCTTATACCCCTTCCTTGGCTCCCAAAGGCAATCTTGGTTTGCTACAAGCAATGATAAATGATAGATCTTATTAAAAATCTATTAATAGTGCCAGGCGTGGTGGCTCACGTCTGTAATCCCAGCACTTCAGAGGCTGAGGCAGGAGGCTTGCCACAAATTTAAGGTCAGTCTGGCCTACATAGTAAGTTCAAGGCCAGCCTGGGCTACATAGTAAGTTCAAGGCCAGCCTGAATTATGTAGCAAGACCCTGTCTAAAAAACAAAACAAAAAAACCCCTATTAACAGGGCAAATGATGTGGGATAACACCCACTTCGAAGACCCTTCTGATGATCCCACAGATCACTTTCATCAAACCAAGTAACAGATCTGTGGGGTCATCTCTGTCCCAGTATGACCTTGCCCCATTGCGTCAGCCTCCCTGGGCCTCAGTTTCTTTCACGTGTAAATTGAGGTTGGGGGAAAGGGGTTGGCCTTTTAAGATGCCGCCCAGCTCAGACAACGAATGGCTCTCATTGTATTCTTGTCTGGCAAAGCTGCCCTGAAGTTTAAGTCCTAAATGGGGTTTTCCTTGACTCTTGTTTTCCAACTTTTCTAAAGCAGGTAGTATTCATACAGTGTGGCGGGGCTGGGGACACCGCACAATACTGTGTCCCTTTTCCCTCAAAACACAGGGAATCCGGAACTTTGGTGGCAAGCCCTGGGGGCGGGGGCGGAGGAAAAAGAGGGCGGGAGGAGCCGGCCTCCGAAGGCCCCTGACAAGATCACTGGAGCCTGGTCCACAGATTTCACTTCTACACCCAGCCTGGCCGCAGCTGGCTGTACCCAGCTGTTACTTCCGGCAGTGCACGGGGGCCCTGGACTGGAGGGCAGGATCCCGTGGAAATATAGCCTGTGGGGGGCAAGGCTGGGGCTCAGTGGGCCAACCAAAACAACCACCCTCCTGAGGCAAGAGGAGGGAGGCTCTGAGCCCAGCAAGGGGCTGGGGACTTAGGGAAACTGCTCACTGTGGCTCAGGGTCCTCTCTTACTTGAGGACCGGAAGCCTCTTGGGGATTTTTCGCTAGGACACCCTCCCCAAACACACACACATACACACACAATGACTGCTTGCCACAGATGGAGGACCTGCTGGCTGGACTGCATTGCAGCTGTGGGTCTGTGTAAACTCCTGAGTGCTAAGGAACTTCTGTAAGCTGAGAGAATAACTTGGTTTTACATTTGGGAAACAAAATAGAACATAGCAGGAAGCAAAGAGTTCAGAGCATCTAGGCCTGTGGTGACGATGCAGCTTCTCCCCATGCCTCATCCTGAGATGATGCAGTGATGTCTGGGTATCCAGAGGGAACACAGTCGGGGCTCGGTGGTATGACAGCATGGGCAAGGCTCAATTCCTGGCATCAAGAAAAACAAAAGATGCGTGCGGGGGGGGGGGGTAGCTTTTAAAAATTTAAGTGAAAATCACAACCACTATAGAGATATCAGAGATACTTTCTGATAGTACTTCTTTATATTTCTGTCTGCACCCCGTAAGCAATGAGGAATAAACTGCGTGGCACACAGTGAATTCCAGGCCCTCTGGAAGGTATGTGCTTAGTTAGTGGAAGGAAATGAGGCTGTGGTTGGGCAGGGTGGGTTCAAATCCGGCCTCTGTACTTTCTAGCTATGAGCCTGGACAATTAATTCACTTCTATCCTGAGACATCTCTTATTTCATAAAATGAAGATGTCACCTGTCCACAGGCTCAGAATGATCCAATGGAAACTGCTCTAAACAGTGCCTGGGACAAATAGGTGCTCAATAAATGCCAGTGCCTACTATCTCAGCAACTATATGGGCTCTGGCCCCTGGAAGCAACATATGGAGTATGGAAGGGAAATGGACACTCAAAAGTTTTGCTTTCTAGCTAGGGAAGCCCCAGACTCAGAGTCCAGAAAGTTTCATTAGGCTGGACCCAGTGCCAGAGGCCAGCCCCAACACCAACACCAATTTCCCACCCTGAAAAGGGCCACCAGCCAAAGTTCAACAGCCCTAAGGGGCAGTTCTTCCATAGACAACAGTCATTCAGGTTTTATTTATGACAACATCTTAGAACATACACATTCAATCTAGGAACAGAAATGTACAGCAAGAGGCTTAAATAACTTTCATACACTATGTACAGTCATCAGCAGAGGTACAAAACTTATGTACACCTTGTGCTAGCCACATCTCAGAGGGGCACATGAGCCTGGGCAGGGGGCGATGGCTAGAAAAGGGCTGGTGGGCAGGCAGGGCCCCATCCCTTCAGGGGTCTTCTCTGACCATCTATTCTTCATCAAGCAATTTCTACTCCCTACTTCTTGGCAAGGGCCTTGGGACACACATTGGAAATACTAAACCGGGGTATGCTAGGCTTGGGGGTCATCTGAGGGCTAGAGGTAGAGGAGGGCAGGCATGGGGGACAGGACACAGATGTCAAAGAGAAGTAACTTTCCCTGCAGATTCTGCTCTACAGGGCATAAAGATCTGGGAGCCAGGAAGGGAAGGCCGGGCTCAGGAAGGCCTGTGCAGGACACTGGCCATTGACCAGGAGGAGGCTGTGCCCAGCAAAGAAAGCAGTGAGCAACTTCCTGTTTGAGATGGCAAACGGACAACGCCACACGTTTGGCTTCACAGGGGAAAGGCGTTCACTGCTCCTGCTGGGCAGGCCCTGCCCACAGACATACCAGGCCCGGGCAGGGTCTGGACAACCAGGGGGTGTGCCTGTGCACAGCCCAGATTCCAGAGGGGTTGGTCCCCAAGACATAGGAGAAGACAGGGCAAAGGGACATTATGTCCCCTGACTTCACAGCAGCCGCCTGCCTGTCTCCACCACATTAGGCAGTGCGTGAAAATCCTGGCGACTCAGTATCTTCACCGAAGTGGTTTTGTGCTTTAAGCTATCCTGTGGCCAAGCTACACAGCCCCTGGCAGGCAGCAGGGCTAGACAAGGGGCGGGGGGCAGAGCCTCCAAGGTCTCAGCTGGCCCAGCAGAAGACCACTCCCATATTCACAGCTGTTCCAAGTGCCTAGTGGCAGCACGCTGACCCATGCAAGGGTTGGCTGTGTGGCCTTGGCCTCTTCCCCTCCCTTCTCTTTGCAGCAATCTCCAAAGGTGGCTCAGGTGCGGCCTTGGGATTCTGGCTACTCTCAGGAATCAAGTGACTGGATTGAAAGCAAACACTGAACTGGCTAATACTGAGAATGAGGCCTTGGTGTAGGACTGTGCTGAGAAACCGAAGGGCAGTGGAAGCCAGTCAGCTTCAAAATCAAGGACCTGAGTCCACACTCTTTAGGCTCTTCAGGGCCAGCACAGCCTGCACTCAGGACTTGAAAGACTGGGGAGTCTGGCCTACGGTGTGCTCTGCTCCCGGGGCCCAAGGCATACAGACATGACCTGGGCCTCAAGTCTCAGCATGGGGACACAATGTAACATAAAAAGCCCCAGAATTAGGCCCAGCCTTGTTCTGAGCAAGGGCAATTGCCTACCCCAATATATGGCATCACTGTCCAACTTGGGTTCCTGGCCAACCTTCAAGAAGCCTCCTGTCTCCCGGTTGGCCACACTGCCTACTGAGAGCTGCCCTGCCACTGTGCTCAGATCACAACTGGTTTGTGCTTCCAACACTTAGGATGCTTGTGCAAGAGGTGGAGCTGGGGGCCTGCCCCTGTGTACCTTGAATGTCCCCGAAAGTGTGGACAGAGACCCCAGTGCCTGTGCAACACAGCTTAGAGCAGCTCAGAGATGACAAGCTCAGGGATCCTGAAGGACTTCAAGTGTAGAGTCAGTGACACTTGCCAGGATGAGGGGGCCAGCCCTGAGGTGAGGTAGTGACCCATCAGAGTCAGTGGACAGCGGGCAACGACGAGGAGCACCTCTGGTGGCCATAAGACTACACCTTGTACAAGAACAGGCCTTGAAGCTACAGTACAGTCACCCCAGGCTGGGGCATCCCCAGCCCACAGGGAAGGGCGGGGGACACAAGTCTTGTGTGTTTCTGTAGTTTGTAAACAGTCATGCAGACAGGGTCATTCTTACAGGGTGCAAAGTCAGTTTTCCGTTCAGGTGTGGAGAGCTGGATGGGGCAGGAAAGGAGACTGGTGGTCACTTCTGAGTGCGAAGGGAGTTGCCCAGCAACCCTGGGGTGGCCAGAGGAAGAAGGATTTGCAGTCAGAGCAGACAGACCATTCTGGTTCCAGAAGACCAGCATTGCAGGCAGGTCATCGCGACATTGGCTCACCAGATCTAATGTCACTTCTTTCAAGAGCCGCACACAGGCAGAACGACCTCTTCAGCCTGCGGGGTGGTGCCAAGGAGGGAGCAGCCCCACACGGCCTTCACTGGGGCCCTGGCCCTCCCACACCAGGGGAGGCTCCATCGGCCCTGGACACACAAAAGCAAGCTGTGGGCAAAGGCTACGGCACTGCTGGAAAGTTCGAAAGTCACCCTGTCCTCCAAAAAGAGGGAGGGCTCAGGGCTTCCAGACCAAGGCCGAGAAGCACAAGACCAGTGTGAACAAACAGTGCAGACACACTCGGGGGGAAGCTTGGGTGGTGGATGGAGTTGGCCCCTCCGGAGACCCGTCTCTGTAGATTCAGAGTTGTTCCAACAGGGAGCACCCGAACACTGATTTAGCCCCAGGCTTGGACTTGTGAGGCCACAGCCCAGGGGAAAGGGAGCTCCAAGCACTACCAACTGCCTCCTCACTACTAATCTCCTAAAAGGAAGGGCCATGCACTATGCTGGGTTTAAGGCTTGAAAATGTGTCTCCTGAATAACCACAGGAAAAAAGCTGAAGAGACTCCCTGTCCCAAATAACGATGAAAACATGGCTGACCCAAGCTGCTTCCTACCAGATAGTCTACTAAGCTGCTTCCTGTGTGACCACGTGAGACTCTGCGGAGTGGGGCTCCCTGGCCCTGGGCTGTGGGAAGTGCACCCCTTCTCCAGAGGCAGAGGGCATGAGACCTGTGAGAAGACACAGGTGGCACCAAGGGCTTGGCTGGTGTAAGGCTGCCCAGCGGGGGGCCAGGCCTAGGCGAGGAAGGCACTGAAGCATTGGGCAGCCTAGTTGCCAGGGGTGCACTAGAAGGGTCCCCAGGGGCACAGTCGGGGCTAGGCTGGAGCTGCAAAGTATGGACGCAGGTATTTCCCTCCTCTACAGAGCAAAGCCAACAGAGGGGGCGGCCCCTAGTGCCATGGAGCAGACCCCCTAAGAGCCGAGCTACAGAATGTGTGGCAAGAAACTTCAAGTCAGTTTCCAGGAGGCAACAGGAAAAAAATAAAAATAATAAATAACTGAATTCCTGACCATCTCTCCAAAGGGGAATTTCCAGTAGCTCCTCCAGGGCCCTACTGGAATCAGTTGTTGGTGGACACAGGGTTCGGGGTCAGCTGCAAGCCCAGCTGCCTATACCTGGTCTCCATGGTTACCTGAGGACTACCTTGTTGGGTCAGATGCAGGTACAGTGGCTCCAGAGGTTGGGCTGTGGGATAGAGGGGAGGCCAGCTCATCACAGGGCACCGTGGGGCTGGGGCTATGTCACCTTCCCTTGGTCCCCACCCTGGGACAACAGTGGGGAAGACAGGGCGGGGCCGGCTCAGCAGGAAACACCAAGGCCTGGCCAGCTGAAGGGAGACCAGGGAGTGGCTGAGGGAGAGAAACGGGGGTAATGCCTTTGGCTTCACAGCTTAACTCCTCCCTAGCGTCTCTCTCACCACGAGGCTCCTGAGAGGCGGCGGGGAGGGACAGGGAACCTATATTGTGGGAAGTCCAAGGGAGAGGAGGCAGAGCTCCAGGGGCCACACCCTCTGTCCCATGTGCAGCTCCCATCTGGTTGGCCACAGCTCCCGTTCCATGCTGTGCAGGCTGCTGGGGCAGAGGTTCGAAGTGCCCCTCTGACCTAACTCCGAGGGTGGGCCTCTGGTAACCGACGCACGCTCCAAAACTTCACCGTCAGGTCACTGGCAGGGAGGACAGGGAGGGAGCTGGTCAGCTCTCAAAGTGCACCCTGCTGGCTGCCCTAAAAGTCATAGTTGGGCTGAGTCCCCCCTTCCCACCTGTGGCAGGGGCAGAGAGGCAGGCACTGCTTGGGGAGGGCGGACTGAGGGGCAGATGCGTGCCAGGCAGGGTGCCCAGTGGGGTTCTTCTCCTGGGTTTTCCTGCGGCTGTTTTTATTGTGTCCAGGCCTGAATGCTCCCCTCCCTCTGCTTCCTGCTACTGGTACCCTGCTCCTGGGCCATGGCCCACTGTCCATGCTTGGAAGAAGGGCGGGTAGGGCAATCTCGGGGCCAGGTAGGATGTGAAGGGAGAGGAGGAAGAAAGAGTAAAATAATCTCATACCGTCAGGAAGCAGCTCAGATCGAAGTGGGGAAAGACAGGGAAAAGGAAAGAGGGAAAGAACGAGAGAGGAGATGGGGAAAGACGGGGAGGGTCAGGGCAGGGTGGTGGCGCGGCCCTTTATGGCCAGGACTCGGCGAGGAAGGCAGGGGGTGAGTCCAGGGACGTAATTCCACAACTTTACCCGGCAGTCACTGTGGGGCGAGAGAGGCGAGGCAGAGAGGAGAGGAGGACGACAGGGGACGGGACAGGGAGAGGAAGGACATGGTTGGAACAAGAAGGAAGAAGAAGAGACCGTCTGAGTAGCACCCTTGGGACTGGGAGCCTGGGCACTGCCTGCACAGGGGACCAGATCTGGGGCTCAGGACTGTGGTCTGTGGGAGGCAGGACTGCTCTGTGATCTGAGAGCCACCTGGCCAGGGTGGGGGCAGGGTAGCATGGAGACGGTGGGCAAGTCCTGGCCTGGGGCCCAGCAGCTTCCTGCTCCCATCTGCCTCAGTGCCCAGTACACCGGCCAGGCACAGAAAGGAGGGCACCATGGGTCACTTCCTGAGCCTCCCAGCTGTCCTACCCGCCCGAGGGAAAGGGCTGGAGCAGAGGCGCCCCCCCCATGCAGCACCTACCTAGAGGCTGTGAAGATGTGCTTGGAGTTGGTGCAAATGGCATTGATGGGGCTGTCGTGGCCCTTGATCTCCCCAATGGGTGTGAAGTTGTCCACATTCCAGACTTTGATGACACCCGCACGGCAGGCGCTCAGTAACATGGGGCGGCCTGGGACGAAGGCCAGGGCACACACCCAGTCCTTGTGTGCATTGGGGATTTGCTGTAGTGGGGAGGACAAGGGCTGGTAAGGGCTGGCAGATGTGAAGAGGAGGGAGGGACCAGTCCTGGGGCCCCAGGAGCACATGCCTGCTGGTGGCGGTGGGTGTTACTGGGCTCCCCTGGCTTTTCCAGGGACAGAACAGGACTTCCTTGTGAGCCAGGAGGCAGTCTGTGTGAACCTGGGCCAGGGGCTTCAGGGCTCCAGAGTTAGGGCCTTCTCTCCTGGCCTCCAGGTTCAAAGCTTAGATTCTGCTCTGGTGAGGAAGCCTTCAGCCCTCAAATGGATCAGGACAATGGAACTGCTCTTGGGAAAGGGCACTTGTGGGCTTCGCTTTCAAACCCAAGGGCTGAGAGCAAAGCCTTTGCCGAGAGCTGGTGCCTAAGGGGGCCTGCAGAAGCAGGGGAGGCTGCAGGGCTCAGGGCAAAGGGTAAGCATGCTTGGGGAGCTCTGGGATCCACCTGCCCGGGGCTCTGCCCTGGCCCACCCTCCCCTCCTTTCTCCTCCCCTTCCCTTCCCTCTGCCTTACCTGGATGAGCTCCTGCTGCTCCAGGTCCCACTTTTTGATGCCATTGTCCCGGGAGCCACTGAACAGGATGTCTCCCTGGATGGCCAGGCACTCGATGCCATCGTAGTGCGGGGGCTCAAAGTTGTGGGTGGGGCCAATGGTGCCGGTCACACACTCACCCAGCTGGAACATCTGCGGGAGGGGTGGGGGCCAGGCTTGAAACTGTACAAATATTCACCATCTTCCTACACCCAGTTCCCTTGCGCAGCTTCCGCCTACACCACCAGGCAGCGACCCAAACTAGTGCTGTGTGTATGCTTTGCCTCACTTACCAGTTTTTCTTTCTTATTTTTTTTGGTGGTACTGGGGATGGAACCCAGGGCCTTCGTGCTGACCTAAATCCCAGCTCTTTATTTTGTATTTTGAGACAGGGCCTTACTAATTCGCTAAATTATCCATGCTAGGCTCAAATTTGTGATTCTCCTTCCTCAGCTTTGCAGAAGTGCTGGGATTACAGGTGTGTGCCACCACGTCCAGCTACCTATTTACAATTTTCATTTTGTTTTTTGAGACACGGTCTTGCTATGTAGTCCAGGCTGGCACTGAACTCACTATGTAGCCCAGGGCTGGCCTCGAACTCACAGTGATCCTCCTGCCTCAGCCTCCCACATGCTGTGGGATTACAGACATGTGCCACCTCACTGGGCCTTATTTATCACTTTAATAGTTGATCTTCCTCTTGTTTGGTGGATTTTCCATCTACCTATAGCTAATTTTCTCCATTTACAAAACAATGCTGCATTCTGTAGCTCTCTGCATGTACTTCCTGCCTTCTTTGGTGCTTTCTTTAGCAAAAATCCCCAGAAATTCTGTTATTCCCATGGTAACAGAAGATAAAGACAGAAGGGAGTAGAAGAAACAACCCCCAGCCAGGCCTTGGAGCCAAGAGGCCTCAGGTACCTTAACATAGTGGTCTTTCGAGCCAGTCACCACGAGGTCATGCTGGTTGGCAGTCTGGGTGACCGTCAGGCACATCACGGGGCCAATGTGACCAGTGAGCTTGCCAATGGGCTGGAACCTACAGTGGGGTGAAGGCTGGTCAGTGGTGCTGGGTTGTAGGGGACCCTGGGTGAAGTGGGTATCTGTCCTGGAACAAACAGGCCTGACCAGAGTATCCTCACCCCAAGGTAAGAGCAAGAACTAGACTTAAGCTTCACGAACCCCAGAGGTCTCAGAGCCCGCAGCTCAGCAGCATGGAGGACAGAAGGCAGCTGAGATACCACCCACTCTGGGGCAGGTCCTTCCACTCTGAGATCCAGGACCTCCAGACCCAGGACTGACCTGCTGAGCTCCCAGATGCGCACGGCGTTGCCCGCAGCAACATACAGCATGGTGCCTGAGGGGCTGAGGGCCATCTGGTTGATCTGGTGCTCCCCTTGAGCACTGGTGATGGCACGTGTGGAGGTGGCAGCACAGGCATCGCCTGAGATCACCTGGCCCGAGGACCTGCCCAGGGGAAGAGAGAAGCCCGAGGTCAAAACTGTCCCCCTCCATGGGCAGCAAATCCATCAAACTCAGTTTGGCCAGCCCAGGTGACCCATTTTTTTCTAGGAAAACTTTCCTGACTGACAGAGAGTTGAGAGACTGAAAGGAAGCCACTGCTCCACTCCCAGCAAGAAGCGTCCTGTGCGCCCTGCAGGGGAGGTTGCGCAGGTGTGGAAAGGCTGTGCAGTTGGGGCAGGGGCCTGCATCTTGTGAAATCACTTAAGCTCTCTCCTCTATGAGAAGAGTAATAATACCCATTGTTTCCTCTTCTCCTAAGATGTCTTTTTCCTAAGAGCAGTTCTAGCTTTATAGAAAAGCTGAGCGGCGATACAGGCATTTTCTGTGTACCTCCTTCCCCCAACACACACACAGCCTCGCCTGATATCAGCACCACACACCACAGTGGTGCATGTATCTCCACTGACGAACGGATGTGGGCATACTTTCCACTCAGGTCCAAGATTTACACTGGGGCTCACTCTTAGTGCTGTACATTCTCTGAGTTCAGACAATGTACAATGACAGTATCTGCCATTATAGCATCATACAGCAAAAAACACTGCACTACAAACTCCTGTATGTACTTCTGAAGGATCAAATTAAATATGAGACTGTGGCTTACCAAGTCCATGTACAGACAAAACACGGCTTTTGTAGGGCGTCTCATTCACCTTGCTTCCCAGTACCTCTTTCGGGATCCTAGGGTCATACCCTGCACATCTCAAAGAGCAGGACTTGGGGGGCTGGGACAGAGGTGGGGGTCAGGCAGGCCCCAACCTCACCAGTCTGCTGCCCCACATCCTGTCCTCAACCAAGGGATCTAAACCCATGGCTAGGCTGGGCTCTGCTTAGAGGATCACTCGGGCTGAACAGCGTTGCCCCAAAGCAGCCTCACACAGCCCACCGGGGGGACAGGCGAAGGAGCGGGCACTTACGTGAGCGTGCGAATGCACTTGGCTGAGTCCCGAATGTCCCACACCTTGACGTAGGAGGTGGACACAGAGAACACAAGCCCTGAGTGGCTGCAGTACTTGATGGAGACCACGTTGTTGGGGTGGCCTTTGAGAGCTGCTATCTCCTGCCCAGTGACCAAGTTCCACATCTTGCAGCTGCGGTCTGTGGGAGATGAGGACAGGCAGATGTCAGCCTGCGGGGATAGGCAGGGCACCCTACAGGGCTGCCAGGGAGAGCAGAGAATGACAGAGATCTCGCGGCGGGTGTTCCCGTCGGAGCGAGAGAAAACCACGTACAGAAGTGCTCATAACAATCTCGGGGCAAACAGTAAGTTGGTGAGAGCTCTAAATCTGGGTGAGCTATGTGAGCATCGTCAAGGTGACCTGAGCTAAAAAAAATTCCTCAGCTTTTGGTGCCTGTTCCGACAAATGCTAATACTAACAAACAAGCAGATCTTATGGGAAACCTCGGGATCAGTCAATCATAGCTTGATTGACAGCTACCTCTGAGATACACAAATGCTTATGTTTCTATTACCTGTCTCTGCTATAGACTTGTTCGTTTTTGGCAGTCACATTTCTATTTCTTCTTTTTCTCCCTTTTTTGGCAGGGAGGGGAGGAGGAATACTGAGCTACATTCCCAGCACCCGCTATACATTTTATTTTTAAATCTGAGACAGAGTCTTGCTAAACTGATCAGAATTTGAACTTACAATCCTCCTGCATCAGCCTCCCTCAGTGTCAGGATTCTGCTGGTCACATGTCTGTCTGCACTGCTGTGACAGCAGGAGACTCCGGGGATTGTGCTGTCAATCTGCTTGGTCGAAGGTGCTGAGTGAGGTCACTGGGGAAGTGGTGTTGGGGGACCGACAAGAGCAAAGGCAGGGTGAGCCCCTGAGAAGTTTGTAGGGAGGTCTGAAAAGAAGTGCTAGGTGGAGCCAGCGGCCGGTCTGAGGAAGGCGGGCATGGCTGTGTGTGGCAGGAGTCCTGAGCCAGTCAGGAGATAAGGGCAGACCAAGTCGAGCCCCCGAGCTATGCCTCCTGCGGCTCTGTGCTTGGTCTCTGTGCCAGCCCACTCTGGCAAGGGAAATCTGGAGGGGTGGAGCCCCTACACCCACCTGGCCTTTCAGGGCACCACGCACCTTTGGACCCTGTGAAAAGCAACTCATCCGTGGCGTCCAGGCAGAGGATGGGTTTGGTGTGGCCCTCGGCCATGGAGACGCACTGCAGCGGGGCCGTTCGAGCACCCTTTGTTCCTCCGACCGGGGTAATGATGCCCCTTCCCAGGAGAGAGGGAGAGAGTATGCCTGTCAGCCAGGGATGCTACAGCCAGGCTTATAGCGGAGCATGGGAGAGGGTCGGGGCAGGAAAGGATGAGGGCCTCATGATAGAGACTCCAGGACCTCCGGCAGAAGTCCACTGAGGCCTAAGAGTGGGAAATTCTGTGCTGGGTGAGGACAGCCTGTCTTTTTGTTATTGTTGTACTGGTGGTAAAACCCAGAGCCTTTACACTGAGCTACATCCCCAGCCCCTTTTTTACAGTGAGACAAAGTCTCACAAAGTCACTTAAGTTGCTCAGGCTGAGCTTGAATTTGAAAGATCCTCGTGCCTCAGGCTCCCAGAGTGCTGCGATTAAGGTGTGTGTCAACATCTGGCTGAGGGCCTGTGTTTATAGAAACCTGTAGTCACTATCTTAAACAATTACAGGGGATAAGCCCCATGCAAGGCACAGAAGGAGAAGCAGGCATGGGCCATGCACATGAAGAGGTCCCATCTGATGCCGCCTGACCCAGAAACCTGAGACATAAATGCACCCAGGCCTCCGCAGGCAAGGCACAGGCCCAAGGGCTGGAGTCAGCCACTGCAGCATCCATCCAAACCTTCACACTGTTTCTATCAGCAAGTATGAGGGGTGGGAGCAGAGACACTCAGTTTGTCGTCCTCACAGACAGCCTGACCACCATCCCTCTATTTCCTCAGGACTGCTTCTGGCGCTCATGGCTCCCGAAGGCGAGACCCGCATGCACACACGCAAGCACGCACGCACGCATGCGCACACTCTTCCCACAGGCTCCTGCAGGACCAGCCTGGTCAGACCCACGCCTGCCATTTACAAAAAGACAAAGCCCTTTAGGGTCCCAGCTCAGCCTGAGGTTAGGAGGCCGGGGCATCTCTGGAATGAGGCCCTCTGGACCTGGAATGGCACCTCCTTGTTCCCCACGACTCTGAGAGAGGAAATGGGGACAAGCCAGGTGAGGGTATGCACTTTTCAGTGGGTGTTTCCTGAAGGTTTTGAGGAAGATTTTTTTTTTTTTGAATGAGAGCTTGTCTGAATTACATCTAAGAATCTACTTCTTTTTAAAAACACAATGCTGTTCCTGACAGTGACACTATGGCTGAAGGGTTAGAAATGACCAGCATCCCCTGACAGCACTTTCACAAAGGCCCTATGGACTTGCCCAGGGAACCTGCTGGCAGCCGGATACATGCACAGACAGCTCCCCAAGCTGGCCCTGCTCCCCACAGGGCCCGCAGCCTGAAGATGTGTAGAAAAGAAGGTGCTCACTCCGCTGAGCAAGGCTGGCACACAGTGGCAAAGCTCACTGCACAGGAGGATTAACAAACACCATGCGGGAGGGCTGGCTGTGCGCAGCCCACGGAGAGCCTTCCTGCTCAGGAGCTCGACCCCACAGGTCCTGGGCTGGTCCTCCGTCATGGAGTGTTGCCTAGGCTAGCTGCAGGGACTGGCTCTGCTTGTCCCCCAGACTGAGCAGGGAGGGGATGCCTGCACATCCCTGCACCAAGACATGTGGGCAGGAGGTGCTGCCACCCTGGGCGGCCCTCTCAGTTCCACCATCTGAAGGGCTCACCCCACTGGCACAAGCTAAGTCACTAGGGCCCTGCGCAATCACCAAACCGCCCGACATCTCTGAAAGGAATAGTTGCCCAGCTGGTCCCCATGGCATCCAGGGCCTTTCTCCTACCCTGGGACACTCAACATGGCTCAGCTCCGGCCCCAGCCACCCCAGGCTTCCACATTCTGCTCCTCCTGGCCCAGGCCAGTGGGAAGAGCACAGGGCTAGCCACAAGCAACTTTGCCCCCACCCCAAGCCCCAACTCCAGCCAGTCCTAGTGCAGTCAGAGGCCAAATAGCCACCTTGAGCGGGAGGAACCATGGGCAGGAAGAAGTGTCAGGAGGGGCATGGGACAAAGGAAGGCAGGGTGCTGGGAGAGGACGGGCTGCATGCTGAGAACAGGTGTACAAGCAGGGAGGGCTGGTGCAGCAGGGGGCAGAAAGAGAGAAGAGAGGGAAGAAGACCAAACATGAGAGACATTCTGTGTGTACCTCAGGACCTCCGACAAAGAGGAGTCGCTGTCATCAGACCTGGGGAGGGCAGAAAATTAGCTGGATTAGGGGAGAGAGGAAAACACACAGGGGTGGCGGAGGTGGCGGGCAGCAGCAGTGGCAGGAAGGTCAGAGGGCGGTTATTCTCACTGAGGAGCTGAGCGAGAGAGGCAGAGGGAGGAGAGCCTTCCGGGAGAGCAGGGAAGGAGGTGGGGATGGGCTGGCCTGGGAGCGGGGAGACTTTCCCAGGAGTGAGCCACCAGGGTCCCTCACTAGCAGGTGGGGAACAAGGAGGGTCACAGGAGATGGGGGAGGCCAGACCTACACTTGGGGACATGGCTCTGGGCTCCCTGTTGGTTCCAGCCTCTCTGGCTGCCCCACCCCAGGACCTGCCCAGGGCACAGGGAAGCCATGGCTGCTTGTACCCTTCCCTAGGAGCTGGCTTCTTTCAAGATTTTCTCAGGGCCCACCTTTTTACAAAGCCCACTGTCTGCAAAGGAGCTCACTGGGACCATGCCTAGAAGTGAGTTTTGCATCACACATGGGTCCCAAGATATAGGCCACTGGATAGGATCAAGGAGATCACCAGTCTGGGATTTGAATCCTCACAAAAAAGGGAGCATCCCTGGTAACTGTGATGGCAGAGGGAGAAGCACCCCCACAGAGGCCTGGGCGCTGTCCACAACTCCAACCAGAGCCAGAGTTGGGGTGGGTTTGGGGAAGGAGGGTGTCCAGGGTACTGGGTCTGACCCTCAGGCTCAGAATTCAGGAAGGAGCCTTTCTGTGAGGAGGTGGGCATGGTGAGGGACACCAGGTCCAGGACAAGCACCTTCCAAGGACATAGCATCGTTGTCCTTTGCAGTACGGGGGCTTTTAGTAAGCTATGGAGGGCCAGGGCTGGTCCCACTGGGAGCACAGAAAGGAACACAGAGAGGATGGGGCTCTTCCCCTTCCCCCAGGCAGAGTCCCATTGTTTGGGACATGGGGAAGATGGGAGGATTCTTTCTAGGCTCTACTCAGCTGCTTTCTAGGTGAAAACCCTTGGGCCTCCTCTGGGGGCCTCGTTCCTGTTGTGTGGGACAGGGAAGACAGTGTTCCAGGCTGATTTACAGTTCAAATGAATCATGAACGGGGGAGCAGGTGGTAAAGCAAGGTGAAGGTGCTTTTTGAGTGCAGGGATTGCTGTTAACAGATATTACAATGAGCAAAGACAGTTTGGCCATAGGAGCTTTAGGTACAGGGTAGACTGGCTCTGTCTGCTGGACAATGCACAATGAACCCGGGGCACTGTTTGAAGTGTTTGCGGTTGGATAGGGCAGTGGCTGAAGCTGAAGGAAGGTGCTTCAAAGAGAAGCAAAGAGTCAGCGGGGGAAGAGGACAGGAGCAGCTCTGGGGAGCCTGCCAGTGTGTCTGCCCCACACAGCCATCACCTCCTAGCTGGCCCTCCCCCATCTCGGTGGCTTCCGTCCTGCCTTCTCCTAAAGTCCCAGCATGCTTAAAGGAAGAGAAGGCCCACAGTCAGGACAGAGGGCGAGGAGTGCCAGGACCTCGTGACTCAGCAGGGCTGGGGGCTGCCAGCTATTCCCACCCAGCTCCAGCATGGCCTGGCCCACCAGCTCCCTTCCCTCCTTGGGGCCCTCCGTGGCCACCCCCAGCCATGCTCTCACTTGTCCAGCGCTGACCCCTGGCTCTGATTACTGGTAAGGCGAGAGAAGACATTGCGGTCATTGCGAGGCCGAGTGGGAGGGGATGAGGGAGGTGTGAATCCCACGTCTGTGGACCTGGTGAGTGGGGACAGAAAACACTGTCTGTTAGTGACCACATGTCTGCCCACAGACCCACACTAGTGCTGCCCTGACACTTTCTGTCTTGGCCAGGAAGCCCATGAGGCCAGGCTGGCTACACAGTCATTGCAGAGCACAGCTGCCAGTCCAGTGTATATTTGGGAATTTATCTACTCATTGAAACTCCCACACTAATACTCCTGGTGCTTTTTTGTATTGTTCTTGGACTTGTGTAGAAAAATTTCAGTCACTCTATACACATTTCTTGCCGAGGTTGTTTCAGCTCTGATACTGGAAGCAAGTATCCTGTTCACGGGCAATTTTGCACCATATTTTATTATATTTTTGTGCTTTCTGATTTTTAAAGTGGTCCTCAAGCACAGTGCCGAAGTGCTGCCCCAGTTGGTGATGTAGCCCAGTAGTACAGCACTGTCTCGCTTACACAAGGCCCTGGGATTGATCCCCAGGACCATATAAGTAAGTTAGTAAATAAATGAATAAATAAAATTTCCTGGTAGCACAGCTTTGTAAACCCAGCACTCTAAAAAGCCAGGACAGGAAGACTGAAAGTTTGAGCCTTGCCTGGACAACACTGTAAGACCTTTATTTTAAACTAAAAATTAAAAATGGATGGAGGATGTGGTTCAGTGCTAGGGTTCTCAGTTCAATCAACAAATAAATAAACAAACAAATACAGTCAGATCCCGTTCTCTGAAAAGCTGTCATTAGCTTCAGCCAAATCCTCCCTCCTTTTGGAGCACCATCATGGGTTTGACCCAAATCTTGAGGCCACAACTTAAGTATGTTCTCTCAGTTCGTAGGCGAAGCAACAGTCTGAAACACCTGGTAGGCCAGGGATATAGCTCAGTCGCACAAGTGCCTGTCTCGCAAGTGCAAGGTCCTGAGTTTGATTTTTGGTACAAAAAATAAAATAAAATGAAACACCAGGTATACAGATGTCCCCTCAGCTCCTCCCCACCAAAGCAGTTCTGCAAGCCGATGTCATGGGTGTCTGTCCAGGTTCTGGAGAGGAAGGAAGGCTGGGAGCTGAAGCAGATCCTCCCCCTGCCTCCCACCAGGGCAGACAGCAAGAGGTCAAACTGAGGTCTGCTTCCCCAGTTTAGCTATGTGACCTGAGAGAGGCTACCAAATCCCTGAAAATTAAGTGCATGACCAGAGGACCCTCATGGTCACCTTGCCATGTGCAGAGGCTCCACAGGCCTGGTTCATGTGTGCCTGATCCCTGGAGGCTTTGCTGTTCTGCACTAATCTGTCCGGTTCTGAGTTTCTCTACTCCTTTCAAAACAGGAGACCTTAAAAGGACTGGAGGTTCCCAAGGACCCACGGTCATGAAAAGAAGCTGAAGCACATCAGAACAATGGCCAATGAAGCTACTATAAGCAGCTCACACTGAATGCACATTAGCACATAGTTTTTGGCATGTGGCCTGGCTACCTGGTCCTAGGTGCCTAATGGACATCGTCTTCCCTGAGCCCACCCCTGATAGGATGAGGAAGGGACCATGGGCGAAGCTGAGTGATTCATGGCCAGCTGGCCCAGATTAGAAAGCTTACATTATAGTGAACTACAAAGCACAAGCTCACAGTCACACTATCATCCAAAGACTAGGCCGGTCATGACTGTGGAGAAGATTCTGGAACTTGCTCTCACCTGATGGGCTGCCCTCGATCATACGACTTCCTCCGGGTCAGAGGGGATGTCTCTGAGCCTCGAGACTGCCGGGGGCTGGAACAGAAGGGTCCAGTGAGGCCTGGCCCTACTGCCTGCCCCTGCCCCCAACCCTGTAGTTCTGCTGCCCTCCTTACAAAGTGCTGCCCCGGGTGGGCAGGCTGACAGTGCGGGAGACCTTGTCCCGGTAGTAGGGATCTCGGACGGAGAAGCCCACTCCATCCTCTTTGATCTCGACAAGAGAGGCCAGGGACTTGGTGATGTTCTTGGTGGAGATGTCCAGTGGGGGTCCCAGGCACTCAGCCGACACAGCCTTCATTTGGGCAGACAGCTTGGGCTCCCCCTGAGGATAGAACCACGGATGGAGCAACTTGCCCAAAGGGGATGGCTCATGTTAGGGAGCCAGTGAGACCTAAGGAGGGAAATGGTGCCGCTTGGCCTAAGGAATAGGAGCTCATGGAAGGGTCCAGCAGACATCACCAGGGACTGTCTTCTGTGCTGAAACCCACAGGAACATCTGCGGCCATACCACTCTGAAGGCACCCAGTCTTGTTTGACACCCACTGAAACTAAACTCATTTCGCTGTCTTCAGGTGGAGTATGCAAAGCACAGGATGTCCACATGGACCTCTTCGCTGGTCACCAGCTAATCACATAACCCGAAACTCTCAGTCTGCAGTTTGCCTCTGCTCTTTTTAATAATTCAGTTCTGTTTAATAACTGATCCCTTGCTGTCAAGTAAATTCCTTTATTGTTGACTCCTATACAGTTGAATCAACTATCTACAGAAAAATTAACCAGGTAGAGCAAGTTAGGCTTTGACTCAGAGCAAGAGGCAGAGTCTGTGAAAGCGGGGTGTCTGGATATGGTGATGTTGCTAGGGAACAGACTGGCAGTGGCTCCCTTCCATCTCGCAAGAATGAGCTGTAGCAGGTTACACCTCCGGGTACCCTTCCCAACTCCAGGTTAGACCCTTTTTGGCACCTCCACCCCAGCTTCAGCAACGTCAGGGCAGGACCAAGGTTGGGGTCAGAGCATAGTAAGATGCAGACCAGGCTGTGGGACAGAGCTCACCTTGAACTTGAAGTCATCATGGCTGGTGGAACCTTTCATGGTGAAGGACTGGGAGAAGCTGAGGAAGAAACAGAGTTTAGGATCCTAATAGCCTATCCTCTGGTCCTCTGGATCTTAGCACTTGTGAGTCCCAAAGGGTCCCGACGTCCACACCAGCAGACCTGGGAACTTGTGGCAGCCCAGGTTCCCCGTGCCTCACTCCCAGCTGGGACTCACCTGCCCTCAGAGAACTCTGAGACCTCCTCGTCAGTGCTGGCATAGCCATTCTCTGGGAGGGAGGAAGGAAGAAGGTTTGAGAGACCCCATGGAGCGTGGGGAAGGGGCGATATGCCCTCCTGCATCTCGCCCACTGGGCAGGCTCCTGGGGAATTCTGGGGAAGTGACTACCTCCACCACCTAGGGTCAGAAACAAGGAGTCTTGGGAGGCATGAGCCTTTCTCCACACCTCCACATACCCTGCTGCACATTGTAGATAAGGGCCTGCAGTTCAGGGTGTGCCTCAGCCTTCTCCCTCAGGGCGTCTAGGAGCAGGTGGTTTTGAGAGGTCCCCGCCATGTCCGTCTGCCTCAGTCGTCCCTCCAGTAGCCGGATCTGGGCCTCCTTCTGGGCCACCTGCAGCCCCTGAGGGCAAGGAGCAAGGCCTGGAGTTAGCCTTTCCGGCCTTGGGGGGACCTCCACTCTTTAGCTCTCATATTAGCGCCATATTAGTAGAGGTCACCTTAGGATATACCCTGTCATGGACTAATGTGTATCCCCCAAATTTCTTATGTGGAAGTCCTAACCTCTGCACCCATTACATCAGAATGTGTTATGTGGAGACAGGGCCTTTAAAGAGCTAAATAGGGTACTATGAGATCATATGGCTAGGCCTTAATCTGACAGGACTGGTGTCGTTATTGGAAGAGATTAGCACACAGAGGGAAGCTAAATGACAACACAGAAGGAGGCAGCAACTATCCCAGCCACGGAGAAAGGCATGGAACACACTGCCCGTCACCACCTCCACCTTGGGCTTGCCAGCCTCCAGACAAGAGATCCTTGCGGCTTTGGCTCTTTGTGGCACTTTGTTATGGCATGCTAATACAGTTCCCTGGAACACAGAGCAGAGCTGACAGGAGTCATGGGAGGCAGTCAGTAGGAGCAGCTGTCCCCAAGACTCAGCCCCAGGACAGCAGGAAGCACATCCTCCAGCCAGAGGCAGAGAAGAGCCCAAGAAAGCCCAGGGATATCCGATGTTCTGCCATAGATCCTCCTGGGCAGACTGGCCCATCTGGCTCCTGCTCCTCTACGCTTATGTACACAGGCAGCCCCACCCCCACGGACAGGAGCCCAGCCCTGCTGTGGATGGGCCTGTACCAGACACACAGGGTCACCTCTAATTGAGGCCCTGGTGTGTGCCAAGTGCCACAACGAGCATGTATCATCTTGTTTCAACTGCGCAACCAGCGACAAGCTTGGTACTGTCATCTCCCCAGTTTTATAGCTACAGAATCCAGTGCTCAGAGGTTAGCGGCTTGTCCCAGCCTGTGAGTGACGCAGGTGAGGAGGAGCCAGGCCTGTGTGCTCCTCTATGAGGCATCTGCCCTGGGGCCCCTGTGCAGGTGAGCTGCCCACTGACCTTGTCGATGGATGCCTTAAGGAAGTTGTCTAGCAGGAGGCGGGCTTCGGCCAGAGAGCAGGAGCTGATGACCACGGATGTGTCTGTGGAGTCCAGCTCCTCCTGGGACCGGGAGGCAGGGAACTCTGTCACCAGGGGCTGCCATGCCCACCCACAGCACCCCCCTCTGTTCAGGACAGGCCTAGTCCTGCAGGCACCTTGGTCTCCTCCAGCTGCACAATGGTGGCCTGGCAGTCAGTGATGCTATCATTGATGTAGTCAATATTGGCTGCCAGCACCTCCATCTCCTCGGCCAGTTCCTGTAGCCCCTTCTCCTCCTCTGGGCTCTCAGCCTGCAGCCGCTCACGCTTCTTGCGCAGCGCCTCCTGCAGCAGGAACAGCTCCTCCCTTTTCTGGAGGGACAGCAATGAGGAGAGGCTTTGAGGGCTGCTTGGCCTTACCGCAATTTCCACCCTAGATGCCTGCTCATGGTACCCCAGGGCCGAAGGAGGGGAGAGGAGAGGTAGAGGAGAGAAGTCAGACGTGACAGAGGACAGGTGGCAAGCAGGATGGGAGAGAAGGGGAGGGGCGCACCTTGATGAGCCGTTCCATGTCTGCCTCCAGGTTGACAATGGTCATCCTCTGCATGACAATGTCGATGATCCTCCTCTCTAGGGACTGCCACTTGAGCCTTGCAGCCTTGCTGAAGCTCTGGCTGGCCCCTTTCTTCTGGAACTTCTTTCTGGGAGGCAGAGGCAAAGGTGATTGGGTGCGATGTGGCTACTCAGTCTCTGCAGCGGCACTGAGCCCTCCCCCAGAGCGGACAGCCCTGGGGGCCCTGGCACTTCCCAAGCTTCCCTCCGTCACCCTGGTCCTGCCTACCACATTTCCATCCTCTGCCCACACAGGCCAGGGCACCACCAGCCCACCTCACCTGGCTGGGCGGGTGCCATTGACTGTGTTGGCTGGATGGTCTCCCAAGAAGTGGTTGATTTTGCGGTTCCACTGGCGCACAATGCTGGAGACAGAGCGGGCCCCCGACTCAGCCTCAGACGAGGTGGTGCTGGCTGACACCTCAGCCCCTGAATCTTGCATAGGTGGCTTCAGTCCTGCACGCCCTGCCACCCGCTCAGACATGGGCTTGGCCAGGCGCCGCAGTGCAGAAACCTGAGGAAGAGGCACAGGTGGGCAGGGTGGCCTGAAGATGCACAGAAAGGCCTAGCTTGGGAGGGCCAGGCAGGGAGAACAGAAGCCGCCCTTGCTGGCCCTAGCTTGGGGTATAGAAGGGCCAAGGGGTTGCTGTCTCAGGTGAGCTGAACACAAAAGAGACTGCCACTTCTTCTTTAAATGATCAGCTCAGGCATTTGGGGATCGTCTGCAGTCTGCCCTCTTGCTCTCTTACTGAGCAAGGTCCTTGTCAGAGGCCTGACACTTTGGACATGACTATGTTTGCTGAATGACAGAAGGAAGAGCCACAGCCACACATAGTGGGCTCCCATCTCCCAGCTCTGGCAGAACAAGGACATGCTGTCCTCATTCCATGTCTAGGGAGCTGGGGCCCCTAAAGGAGCACAATGAGAACATGCACCCGTGTGTGCGTTTGCGTGCATGCTGCCGGGGCAGGACCTGCACCCACCCCTAGAGCACTCACCTCCTGGGTTTTCCTCCTCAGGACAATTTCCTGCTGTCGTTTCTGGGACTCCAGGGCCCGAATCTGAAACTGTGGGAAAGAGAGGAGAGCACCATCCACCCTCAGGAACTGATCCCCTTTCTGCAGGATGGGCACAGGCTACTCAGCTCTGTAAGCAGAAGCCTGGGTTTCCCGGGTGGGGCAAATCTCATGCTACTGAATTGTTGATGAAATGGGACCTAGAGTGAGCTCCCTCACCAGAGGTTGCAGCGGGGGCCCTGCAAAGGCAACTGCCTTTGGCCTCATCTTCCACCACAGTGAGGAGTCGGGCTGGAGGGCTCAGCCTTGTCCCGCTTCTCTGCGGGGCCTGAGACACACGTCCTGCGCCTCCTACAGGCTGCCCTCTACTCCAAGCACACCCGTTAACATGTAGGACAGCAGGAACTGAGGTCTGCAGCCTGCAGCTCCAGGGATCCTCCGGGCCCTCACCTCTTGTCGCCGCTGCTCCTTCTTGAGCTGAGCGATCTCTCGGTTCCTCTTGGTCTCCACCAGCCGCCGCCGCTGCTGTTCCTCCCGCATCTGCTTCATCAGGGCCACCTAGACCAAGAGCAATAGGGTAAGGCAGGGCTGGGAAACAGTGGCCCACATGCTCCAGTGGATGGCTGGCGCTGAGGACACCAGCCAGGGATGGAAGCCTACCCAGCAGCTCTGGCTCAGGGCTCAGGGCTCAGGGCTTTAGAATGAAGGTTCCCCCCTCTGTAGGAGTTTAAGCTACCTGGGCAGCCTGCTGAAAGGGGTGGCCTCACAGTCAGCCTTGTGGTTCAGGGGCTCCCACTCTACAGGGTCCAACCTTGGGCACCACCCAAAGGCATCATCCTGGTCTGGCTATTCTAGGACAAGCTGAGTTGCCGGAGGCAGGTCATCCTCGCTCCTCCTGACAGGCTGAGCTGTGAACAGGGCTGAGGTGAAGGTCAGGGCTGGATTCCAGAGCTAGACTCACAATGACAGCAATAAAAGCTACCATTATTTATTGAGAACTGGCTACATTCCACCACTGTCCTCATGACACTCATAGGAGAGAGGCTTTATTGTTCCTGTTTAATAAACAGGGAAATGAGTCTTAGAAAAAAATCACTTGCACTCATAAAACTAGTGATAGATGGCCAGACTTGGGGCCCAGGTCATTCTACCTCCCTAGTCCATCTCTTCCTAGAGCCCCAGGCAGGGAGGGCACCAGGACAGTTCACAGCAAGCACAAACTGCCTAGATCCCAGAGTTCCCCAAGGTCTGCCCAAAGGCACACAGGGTGTCATTAGTGTGGCTGCAGGTGACCCGATGTGCTGGGAAGCCACTGTTCCTGGGTCCTGCAGCATCTTCCTCCTCTTCCTGGTGTCAAAGCACACAGCCTTTTTGACACTTTTCAAGCACAGGGAGCAGAAGAGTTAAAATAAAGGCTGGTTCTTCCTCTGCCACGCAGGTCTGAGACATTCTGGGGAATATCACCAACCTGCCTTGCTCTGTGGTCAGGAAACAAAAAGTATTCAGAGAGGCAAGCGGGCATCTTCCAAAGTAGCTAGTGGCTGGCAGGGTCAGATTCTCCCTGGGAGGACAGGCTTATAAAGCGTGACTCTACGGAACAGAGGCAGGTTCGCTGCTGCTCAGTATCTGAGAGCTCAGAGTGAATGTTCTTCCAAAGGCCTGGGGCTGGGAAGGTTGAGTGAGACCCTTGGCTAACGGTGGGCCTGTGAGCTGTAGCACACCAGCTTCCTGGGAAGGTGTTATCTATGTCTTCCTGGCCAAAGGCCCATCTGCCCAACTTGCATGTGTGGCCAAGCTCTGTGGAGGTCACCATGGAGGTGACGGTCTCAGCATGGGTGAGTACATAACCATGCTGAGGTGGAACCTGAGAAGGGCACTGCTCTGCAGCTCTAAAGTAGAAGGCAGTGTGCCTTTCCCCTAGGAGACCCTGTGTGCGGCTGCAGGCCCCACCCAGACCAGTTCTGTGGATCGCTGGGCCACCTTGCTGAACAGCTGCGGCAAAGATGTTCAGACAACGGCCCTCAGAGCTCCTGGTTAGAATCCTTGGCTGCTGTTCCCTCTGTCCCTCCAGTGGAAAACCTGGGCCCCTGCTGGGGCACCCCTACAATGACCCTAGGCTGATTTCCAGCCCTGTGCTCACAAGAGCACAGTCATGTCAATGGCACTGGCCCCAGGCCGAAGGGCCTCAGCAATCCTGAGACAGACACACCTAATATACACGGGTCCTTCTGATTTTCAAATATTCTGGGCAGCAGACTATTTTGCAGGCTTCAGAACTCTTATGAGAATGTTCCTTCATGATGCTCGCCACAGCCATGGCCATCTGAGGTGGGAGCTGGCCAAGACAGGCTGGAACCACCTTGTAGAAGTATCAGGCAGGAATCTCCAGGGAGAGAGAGTGAGTACAAGCATCGGAGAGCACAGGGCTATCCCAGGGACTGCTGCGAGAGGCACAGCCCATGGTTGCGTATGTCGCTCCCTCTGTTTCCACTCTACACCACTAGAGGGCACCAGGGACCCAGGGGGACCTGTGGAAACTTGAGTTCCGAAGCCTTTTGAGTGCCTGTGACATCTATTAGTGGATGGATGGAAGGGGAAGGTGAAAACGAGTTTCCTCATGGCCAGTCCAAGATAAGTTGGTCTGAGCACAATAGGCAGGATTTCTCTACTCTGATCAGGCTGATGGACTTGTGTCCCAGGCTTGGCCTACCCAGGGAGGAGGCTGGCCAGTGACAGCTGGGAAGTTCACCTCCCGTAAGGGTTGACATCAGTCAGCACTGCATCACCTCTTCCTTGTGCACAGAGTCAGCTCCAGCAGATTCAGCGCTGAAGCTGCAGGTGTTGATGGCCCCAAGGAGGCAGATTCCTACCCCGTCAGCCCAAAGAACTGCATAGTTCCCCTTTCTACGTCTCTGTTCCCAAAGCTAGGCCTCCAAAGCTTGCTGGGGCTACCGCCAGTGCTACATTCTGCAGGGTCCAGGGCTGGGGAGAGCTGGGGTACACTAGAGACTGATGGTCAGCGCAGAAATACCCAGGGGCAGGGGGCACAGATCTTTGAGCCCCAGAGAGAAGCCAAAATATATATACTAGAGGCACAAGATCTGAACCTTGAACCAGGACCTCCAGGGCAGTCCCTAGGCCCTGGAGACAAGAATGATCTGAGACATAGCAAGGCAGAAAGGCAGGCACTGTGCCACCCAGAAGACACAGCAGACCAGGAGGCAGAGGACTGAGTGTGCGTTCCAGCACTACCTCCTAACAGCTAGAATGACCTCTGAGCCTCACTTTCCTGTACCTAAAATGGGAAAGACAACTGAGTGTCTTTCAAGAGGTCCTCCCAAGTTCTCAGTGTGACCCAGCATGTAGGATGACCAGCCTAGAACTTGACCACAGTGGTAATAACATACTACGACTTCACACAAGAGTTGCACCAAACCAGAGGCCTTACCTTTGCTTCCTGCGTATGGAGGCAACTGTGGTGCAGCTTCCCACCACAGGGGGTAGCACTGAGCAGAATGGCCCCTCCCCACCATCCTGCACCTGGGCCCTGCTGCGGGGAAGGTTAATGCATCTTGGAGAAGGCACTCAGCCAAGAGGACAGTGTGCACGGCCAGCAAAGGACTGAACCAAGCAGTGCTGTTTGTTGAGAAGAAAATCCACCTTTGGCAGCACTGATTACTTTGACATGGAAAATGGATTCTAAGACTCCTGCTCCTCACACCCTCAGCCCTACCTTGGCCTTCTTCATCTCGGCCACCTCAGCCTGCAGCTTCTTCAGCTCCCTCTCGTAGCGCGACTGGTTCTTGAGCAGCCGGGCATGCTCCTTCTGTGCAGCCTGCAGCTTCTGCAGATCCCGGTTCATCTCCCGCAGCCTCTTCTCATAATCCGCCTTGATCTTGTTGGCCTTCTCCTCCGTGTAGCACTCCATGGTGCCTGAGGGCAGCAATGGTGGCCATCAGCACTGCCTGCCTGAGTGTTCCCACCAAGTGTGGGCTCAGCAATGGGGGAGGCAGGCGGCCTGGGTTCTAGTCTCACTGTGTGAGCTTGGACAAGCCACCCCTCTCTGGGTGGCTTTTCATTTGAACAATGAGGGGACAGGACCAGTAGATGCCCACACCCCTTCCTGCTCTGACATTCTCCTGGAATGTGAGGGGCGCTCCATCTTGAGATCTCTGAGGCCCTGGTCCCCAGCTTCCCATGAAGGTACTGCAGCCCACTCATGCTGGCTCAGCTCTGACCCATGATCCAGTGGAAAAGGGAAGAGTTAGCAAGAGAAGACAGAGGGATGTGAGCTGCAGCAGAAGGAATTAACCGATTCTCCATCCTAGACCTGCCAATAGACATGTCAGATGGAACAGGTACAAACCAACTCCTGAATCCATCCTCACCCTTCATCTCAGTTAACATTACCACCTCTGTCTAGAAGCTCAGACTCTGAGACATCCTTGGCTCCTGCCTCCATTTCTCCACCAGGCATCACTGAAACCTTTTAGCTCAACCTATAAAATATTCAGAATCCAACCATTCTCAATGCTTCCTGTCACAAGCCACCTCTCCTGGGATCTTCATAACTGTTCCTAAGTGATCACCAGCATCCCCTATACAGCAGCCAGGATGATGTGTAATGTTTTAAAATTTTATATCACATACTCCTCCCAAAATTTTACCCCTTCTCATATCCCTCAGAATAAGAAGCAATGTCTTGCTTGTGACTGACACGATCTGCTCCATGCTGGACCCTGGTCACTCCACCAATATGCCAGGGACACATCGAGCCAGGTTCTGGGCACCTCCTGCACTCTCTACCTACCATGCTCTTCCTGTGGCTCAGTCTGCCCTAGCCCTGTCTCACCTGCTTTGCTCCAAAATCACCTTCTTCTCTATGAAATCTTCCATAATTATCCCTTTAAAAATTCCAACCTAGTCCCCAGCATTCTATCCACCTTTGCTGGAAAAAAATAATACTTGCTACCCTCCAACATGCTGGAGATCCCCAATTTGTCTCTCTCCTCTACAGTCTACACTGAATGACAGCAGGGATTTGCGCACACCAACGGCATCAGCATCTAGATTAACATCTTCTCCACAGGGGCATGCAACAAATGTTTGCTGAATAAGTGGATGAAGGAATGAACAAATGAATAATCGGATGTGTGGGCTGGGGAGCAGCGTGAGGAGACAGGATGCAGGAAGGAAGCAGATAAACTGTTCTCAAGGAACTGAATGCAGAAGAAAAGGCTGGGAGGTATCATGTTCATATGCCTAGGTATACAAAGGATTAAAGAATTCAAATACATAAGATGATAGTTAGAAAAAAGATGAATTTAAAGTGCAGCAGAGGAACTAGAGTCAGACATAAGAACTTTTAATTGTGAGCCAAAGGGCCACAGTAGAAGGGCTTTAAGTCCCCTGAACAGAAGGTCAGGGGACTTCCCTCCAAAATGTTGCAATGCATTTGAAAAGCAGCACCAGAAAAGCAAGCAGACCCCAGGAGCTGAAGCTGGGCCTGGGGAGGTGGTCTAGACGTCCTTCTCACCCAGCTGGGCCAAGAGGTCAACATCCACCTGTCTCAACGTGAGACCCTGCTGCACCCCTGCCAGTGTGGTTTGGCAGAGGACGACAGGGGAAAGGGGGATCAGGGGCTCACTGAGGTTCTGCAGCACACGGTCGCGCTCCAGCTGTGTATCACGGATCTTGTTCTGCAGCAGGATCAGCTTCTCCTCATACTGATGTTTGAGCGTCTGCAGCCGCCGCTGGCTGTTCTCTAGTTCATCAATCAGCTTCTGCTTGATCTCAATCTCACAGGTCAGGTCTGCCAGGTCTGCCTGGAAGTTCACCTCTGTAGGGTGCAGGAAGAGCCAGACTCAGGCAGGCACCACTCCCAGGCAAGAAGGGGTTCTTCTGGCCAACCGTGATCACTAATTGATCAAAGGTGGGTGACCAGAAACAACCGGAAGTGGAAATCTCACGCTGGGTAGAATGGTGCCAGGTGGCACACATTTGAAAAGAATGGCAGATCCCAGGAGCTGGGGCTTGGTTGTCTGGACATCCTTCCCACCCGCTGGGCTCAGAGGCCCACACCTGTCTGTTTCAGATGACATGGGACTCTGCCTGGGTGGGGGAGGGTAAGATGATTGAGGGCACTTTGCAGAGCTGTAGACCAGAGCTGGCAGAGGGGACAGGCAACACCACTTAGGGGCTGGGTCTTGGCATCAGCCAGGCCTGTATTCAGTCGCCCTGCTCTGCATGGACTAAATGGGAGAGTCACGAACCTCTCTGAGCATGTTCAGTGGTGACAAAGGGAAACCCAGCACCTATACACAGGACAGGAGCAGGGACTCAAAGGGCCAAGGAACACAAAGGGCAGGCACATAAGCGCTCGGTAAGGGCGTGCTGCCATTGTCACCATCACCACTGTCCTTGTGCATTTTTGATCTAGGAGTTCTGGACCCTGTACAACTGCTATGCCTGGAAACTCAAGAGGCCCTGACTCCACCAAAGGGCACCTGAATTTCCACGGGGCTGAGCTCTGACTGGCAGCCTCACTCTGGTCACCTACCACAGATGGCCCCTTTCACCCAGCCCAGGCCCTCGCACCCTTCTCCTCTGGGTCGGAGTCGGAGTCCACCAGGCTCTCCTCGCTGCCTGAATCCTCGTCCTCGTCCTCACGCCCTTCCTCCTCCTCACAGCCACTCTCATCTCGCTCTTCCTCCTCCTGGGACCAGAGATACAAGGGCTGAGCGTGGCCTCCAAGGAGGGGAACCCAGAGGCGAAGACCAGGCAGATGTGACCCCGGAGTGTCAGGAGGGGGGAAGCCACACCCTCTGGGAAGAATAGGTGCCCCCCAGTACCCTAAGCACAGCCCCCTGGAGGAGTCTCCTTTCCACATTGTCTGTTTGGGATGAAGTGGGGGCCTGAGGGATGCAGATTACCATGGCAACCAGTCTGAGATACTAGGAAACTCAAGGACCAACTGGGGTACCACCTCCACTCAACCGTGTGCAAAGCTGCTGACAGGAAGCGGGTGAGCACGCAGTGAGGAGGGTCAGGGCGTCCTCACCTCCTCAGCCTCATTCTCGTCGGTCTCCTCACTGTTTTCCTGTTGGAGTTTTGCCCGCTTTTTGAAGGCTTCCTTCTCTGGGCTGCTGATAGAAGGAGAGGCCAGATTAGGCGGGCTAACCCTGCCTCAAGCACACAGCGGGGAGGTGGGGGTCAGCAGGAGAGGCAGGAGCATTGCTTATGGAGCATAGGGACAGGGCTGGGGTCCTGCTCTATAGAGCTCAGCTGCCCTTCTCTAGACCCCACTCCAAATTAACCTTGGGCAAAGCAGTACAGCCCTGGAGAAGGTGCACAGGTCTGTGTTAAGGGAGGGGTCCCTCTGCTAAAAGGCTGAGCACATTTGCTTCATGATGTTGCAGTTGAAAGTGGGGGAGCTCCTGTGGATGGGCTGAGGTTGGCTCCTGAATACAGGGTGGAAGTACTGGGGCGGGGAGACAATGAGCTCCCCTCCAGAGGTGCAGCACCCTCTCACCTCTTCCTCCTTTGCCTGACCTCCTTCTTCTTTAGCCGCTCCAGGTCCTGCCTGGCTCTGCGGATCACCTCAGAAGCATCCTCCATGGAGCTGACCGGGCTGCCCCCAAAGGCTGGGCCGGCAGGAGACCCTCCCAGGGAGTAGGGGCTCCGAGCCGAGGCCCGGGAGAGGCTGCGCCGGAGGGACTCGTTCATGGCTTCGCTCTCCAGGAGCTTTGTCCTGCGTGGGAAGAACCAAGGTGGGTGGGGAGTGAGCTGACATCACCACCAGACTGGCCTGGCCAAGCTCATACCTGCTGGGGCTCACTCACCGGAGCTCCTCAATCTCCCGGATGTAGTTCTGGATCAGAGTGCCAATAGCCTCATTGCCGTCACCTGGAGAGGGGAGCCAGTAGGAAGCTGTGGTAAGGACAATGACTAACAGCAAGATCTTTGGTGGCCTTGTAACTGCCTGTAGCAGGGTAGCTCACACAGGCCTGTTCCATAAAGGAATCTGTATCAAGGAGATGCTTGTACACGTGCACAGATGTACAAGGGCTCTGCTGGTAATAGGGAGAAACTGGAAACAATCGAAATGTGCTTCCACAGAGGGCTGCTGTGATAAATTATTCATCATCACATATGGAACACTATGCAGTCATTTAAAAAATTAAGTGGGTTTTAATACGGAGATTTATAAAACATAATGCCAAAGGAAAAAAGGGAAGTCACAGAATGACATATACGAGCTCATACACAGAAAAAGCCATAGACTCACACTCATAGATGAATACATGTGGAAATATATTTATATTTGAAACAAATGTGCTGATAAAGGTGTGAAAAACACGCACCCAGCTGCTGGTGAAGATTCCTTCCGAGAAGCAGAAAGGATGTGGGTAGAGTGGGTAAGGGCGTTTTAACTCTTTATGTCTGATGTATTGCTGGCATGTTTAACAAACATGTGTGCATGTATTACTCGTATCATAAAAAATACATCATGTGACACTCATGTCATAAAAATACAGCAGTGAATTGAGGTGGGGCAGGAGGAGGAGAGGAGGAGAGGAGGGTCCCAGCACATGGGTGCCCCAATGCCCCCCAACTCACCAGCCTTGGCCAGAAGCAGGTTGGCCTCCTGGCTCATGAGATGGGTGACACGGTTGTTGATGGCATCGATGGCCTCCTGCATGGCCTTCACCCGCAGCCGCAGTGCCCCGTTCTCCTTCTGCAGCATGGCGTTCTCCCGGTACAGGTCGCTGTAGCCCTCCGTGCCATCCTCCCCGATTACCCGCTTGCCCTGGGAAGGGCGGGTAGGGAGCAGTCAGGTGCTGAGCCTCACGGGGGCGCTCTTCGCCTTGCCAGGCTGCTGGCTTCTTCAGGATGGGACAGCACTGTCAAGTATTCCCAGGCCCCCGTTTCCTAACACACAGCTCCTATCTCTCAGCACTCACAAACCTCACACGTCTCCCCGACAATACAGTCACGTCACCATCGCACCTTCCTACCTCTCTATGCTCATTTTGTTATCTCTGCACAGGCCAGTCCAAGGGATAAACCCTGCTTGGGCAGAAAGCTAACAGAAATGAGTCAGCTGGGGTGGAGGACGGCAGGGAGCAGGGGAGACTGAAATAAAGGGTCACAGGCTTGGTCTCACGGAGTCAGCCTCCCTGGGACGCCGGTCAGCTTAGTGCCATTTGTTAGAGCTTCAAGGTTTTCCAGCAAAGCTGAAATTCCGACCTTCAGGATGTTTTAAGAAAGGCTGAAAACTAAGTTGCATTCTTTTAAAATAAGTACAAGCCAATCTGAAACTATCTGTGTGCCAGATTCCACCCACAAGCTGCTAGTGGGTGACCTCAGCTTTGGTCACATCAAATTAGATGCCTCCTTGAAGCAGTCGCTTTGATTTCTGTTTGTTTCTGTAAGGCCTGTTCTCTACCTGGCATGTTTGCCCACCAGTTTTTTTTTTTTTTTTTTCCTGATACTGGGGATTGAACCCAGGGCCTTGTGCTGAGCTAACTAAATTCCTGGCCTTTTAAAAAGGATGCAACTAAGCTGCAAAGTTGCCCAGGTGGAAACTTGAGATTCTTGTGCCCCAGCCTCCCAGAGGGACAAATTTACAGGCATGCACTGCCACACCTGCCTTGGTCCACCAGCTTTCGATGTTACCTCATTTGTTCAAAAGGCTTCCTCTGTGAGACCGTTTCTGGTCACCTGCGTGAGGAGGAACAACTCTCTTCTCTGTACCCCTGCAGCACAATGACCTATTCTTTTTGTCCCCATTGTCAACTATGCTGTCACAGTGGAGCAATCTCATCTGTCCAGTGGATATAAAAACACCTCTGCCTCAGCCACACTATCCATGTAGCCAAGGTACTCCTCTGCCCCAGACTTAGCATTATTCTAAAGTCCAGTGTGGTCACAATGTGCCAGATTCACCCAGAGAGGCCCTAGTGCAGGGCAGATATGTCTGGCACAGAGAGATGCTCAGGAGGCAAAGGAGCGGGGAAGAAGCACACCGAGATCTCAGGTGGAGATGGTAGGGTGGTGCCCAGGGGGCGCAGGCTCTGAGGGAGACTGTGGGGTGGGGATGGGGAGGCGCTCACCGCCTTATACTCCATCAGCTCCATTTGCAGGCGTGCGATCTCGGCCCGCAGCGCACTGATCTGCTGGCTGGTCTTGTCCTGGTTTACCACTACCTTGTTCTTGATGTTGCGAGCCCGATTAGCATATTTAAGTGTGTTGAGCGTCTCCATGAAGTCCCGATCCGAGGGGCTCACGCAGGCGATCATGATGGTCTGGCTGGAGGTGTGGTCAGGCTGGGGTGAGGGCCAGGAACACAGCCAACCCAGAAGCACCACCTTGAAGCAGACGTCCTGCTCCTACCCCCTACCTCATGACCTTAGAGCCAAAGGATCTGGGCATTCAGAAGAGTGGAGCCTGGGGCATAAAGCTCCGGACCACCTGGCTGAGAATGTCCATTGTAAGAAGGTAGCCCCATGAAGGTGGCTAGCAAGGTAAGGACACCTAACTGCAGAACCCTCTGCTTAGTGATGAGGATATGCATGGCCTCTGTGTTTTTCTACCATTTCCCATCTCTTATCTCATTTGGGTAGTAGGATTTCCTTTAGGAATAGCTCTCCCAGCTTTGCAGATAAAGACACTGAGTCTGAACATAACTGACCAAAGGTACTGGAGCATCTCAAGGTGCCTGCAGCGCAAGGTGGAACGGGCTCCTCCTTCTCCTCCTCCTGACTATCGTATACCCCACCCTCATAGCAGAAATCCCCAGGAACCTCTCTGCCGCCCCTGGATCTTCCCTGCATGCCGTCAGTTACCTGTTGCCCCCCAGCGAGTCCTGGAGAAGCCGAGTGAGCTTGGAGTCCCTGTAGGGCACGTGCACCACCTTCTTGCTCTGGTCTCCCAGGGCGCTGATGACATTGCCTAAGGCCAGCTGCAGGAGATAGACTCTGCAGTTCAAGAGTCCCTCAGAGAGGGAGGGCCCAGCACAACACCATCCCCAAGCCATCCATCTGTCCAGTCGGCCCCAGTAGCCCTCAGGCTCCTGGTTGGGTCTATGGGCAGATTTGACAAACTGATAAAACTAGGGAATTGGGGCAAGGGTGAGCTGAGACTGAAGGGCTAGAGGCCTAAAGGTGATGACTATAGGTGCCGTGGACAGCAGCTGGCAAGAGGCCCAAGAAAGACTGGGCAGCCATGGGGGTCACAGGGCCTTGGAGGGGTCTGAACCCAAGCTGTCCTGACTGTTGGGACTGTTGACTCTCCATGTGCCTACCAAGCCACAGTTGATGGATATGCCCTCCTTGGCCCGCTCGCCGGTGGCCCCTGTCCGCTTCAAACGTTCTGAGCCAGCCAGGTCCACAAAGTGAAACTTAGCTGTGAGAGTCTCATACTCGCTCGTAGGAGCTGCGCCCTCTGCAAGCCTGGTCACCGCCTCGTTCACCTGCAGCAGAAGGTGGCATCTGACTGCCCCAGCCTTGGCCCCGCCTCGCTGGCTGTCTGCTTCTCACTGACCTCCCATAGAACAGACATGTTCCCGTAGAACCTCACCCCTCTGCATGGACAGAGCATCTAATGCGAGCCCAGTACTTGCACACACTGGACTCCCACTCCATCTCCACAACAGTAGAGGTCACATTGCATTGATGGGGTAAATGAAGCTCAAGAAAAAAAAGGAAAATTCAACAAGTGGTAAGAGTGAACCCTGACTCTGGCTTGCTGCCTCCTCATCTCGCCTTCCCTGGGGTACCACCCCTATAACACGCAGCTGCTGTACCCCAAGGGCTCCTCACCAAGTCAGGCTGGGCACACACGCGCATCTGGCACAGGTGGATGGTGAAGATGGCATGGGATCGGGAGCTCTGTACATTCATCTGGGTGCTGGCTGTGGTGCGTGACAGGGCGCCTTGCTTCAGGCACTGGATCAGCTGGAGACAGAAACACATGTGAGGACTCAGGACCACTGTGCTGCCAACTGTTGGTCTTTCAGGAGGCCCCATGCCTGCCCTGCACTGCCAAAGGATGCTCACCTCCTCCTGGGAGTTGATGAGGCGAGAAGTGACGCCCGTGGTGTAGATGCCACCATTGGCATCCTCATGGATCTTGATGTTGGACCTGCGGTGGCGGGCATCAGTGTCACGAGTGCTATCAAACAGGTCAAGGATCTCCTCGTTGTAGAGCTGTGCCAGGAGGAAATAGTGCCTGGGTTTGTACAGTACACAGTGCAGGGCCTGAAGGAGCTTTTTCTTGTTTATAAACCTCCACTGTGCAGAAGCAGAAAATGACACCCGGGTGATTAGCTTGCCCAGCCCTGTTCTCTCTGGGTTCTGAATTCCAGGACCCCCCTACTAGACATGGAAGGAAGATCAGCTGGGTCTTAGGCTGTATATCACTGCTCCTCTTCCCAGGGAACCAGCATCCAGCAGCTCTCAGTGCCAGGTGAGCTTAGGCCCTAAAGGGGATGTAGGTCCTGTATGTCAGAGATGAGGATGATACAACCCTAATTTGGGCAGATCTTATACATAACTGCACTGTGAAAGAGGAGATGAGGACGTGATTCCAGATGAAAAAGGATGGTGGAGACCAGGAGCCACACCCTAATTCTGATGGTCCCTGGGACTGAGGTGATGACGGCCGCCTAGTGAGAGGAATGGGGCTGTGCCCTATGCTTGGAAGCAGAGAGGAGCACCGAGGAAGGCCACTGTGTTCAGCCTCTTGGGAAGACCACTGTGACAGGAGCCGACCTGGCCAGGGGTGACCACACTACTTCACTGTCAGCCCAAGAGATTCTTGTGAATGGAACTGAGGACAGGGAAACTGTCACCTGCTAAAGCACTGGGAACAGTGTACACACACGCTTGCACACAGAGGCAATTTATCAGAAGCAGAAGCCCAGGAGGACACAGAAAAGCTCCAGAGTCTGAAATACAGGTCCCCTAAGAGGAAGGCAGTGGCCCTGCCTCCTTCTTCTTTGGCCCAGGAGAAGTGACGGGCACAGGGGCTGGGACATAAGGCAGCAAGGACAGGGGCGAGCCACACACATCCCTCTTTCTAAGAACAACCAGAGTTCAGAGGACCCGGATTTAGGGTGAGACCCCAGGGTGCCTCAGACCTAGAAAATGCCCGAGGGTTGGATCCCTGGGGGGCTGAGACGTTGAGAGCTGGAGCTGTCTAAGCAAGTGTCCCAGAGGAGCAGCCCGGTCAAACTCTCGGGAGGGAAAGGTCCACTTGGCATCCTAGAAAGCCTTCTAAGAGCTGCCTTCAAAAAAGGGACCTTGACTACTGGTGTTCCTAACCTGGGGCTCAGCGCAGCCAGATCAGAAGCCCAGAGACCCATTCTTTCACCCCAAAAGTGCCTGACTGCCATGGTTCTGGGCTGATACCTTCCCCAAGACAGGTAGGGTCAGAGGCAAAACAAGGCCCCTTCTGGAGGACCTTTCTGTACTTTGGCCTGAAAACCCTCAGAGAGGCAGGAAGCATCTCAGCCAGAAAGGGACAAGCAGGCTGCTTGGAGGTAGAGGAGGGACCCAGAGAAGGCCAGAAGGAAGGGAGAGGACCGGAGCTCTCACCCCACGCCCGGCATGTGTTCTAAGCCATCCTCACCAACCCTTCACTCAAAGCGGTGAAACAACTTGCACAAGGTCACAAGTGTCAGAGCTAGAATCAGGGTTCAAGGAGCTCTTAGAGGGCATCAACTCCAGCCCCATCTGACACAGGAAACCCTTCAGAGTGTCCCACCAAGTGGTTCTCCAAGCCTTGCTTGGATACATCTAGTATCAGGGAACTTGTCACCTGTTGATGCCCCCATGGCTCCCTAGGCTTGTTGCCCTGCACTGGAAGAGGGTCCAGAGCCTACAACACCCGCCATGTCTCCCTCTTGCCCACCCTACAGACCATGGTACCTCCAAGAACTGAGCGCTGACTTTGAACTCAGGGCCAGCTATGCCCTGCTCCTGTGCCCGCCGTTTGCGCTCAGCGATGCCCCTGAAGAGGTGTGCGATGGCTCTCGGAATGATGCCCTGTTCCTCCTCCGAGGTCGCCATGTCGAAGCCAGTGCCCATAGTGTACGTTTTCCCAGCCCCTGTCTGCATTGGCAAAGACAGAATGAAGGTGGTATCTGATTCCCCCAGCCTTTGCCCCACCTCTCAGCCATCTACCTTCAGCCTGGCTCCCCTTACACACCTAGTGGAACAGCTGCCCTCTGTCAACTGGGAGCACAGCAGCAGCCTCAGACAACAAGCAAAACTACACAACTGTGTCTCAATTGCTCTAGATGTAGGGCTGTCTCCCCCACCAGATGGGGGAAAATCAAAGACAGACAGCCACTGGTGGGAGCAGAGGAGGCTTACCTGCCCGTAGGCCAGCACTGTGGCATTGTAGCCCTCGAAGCAGCCCTCAATGAGCTTGCTCACACAGGTTGTATAGATCTGGTCCTGCCATGTATCCAAGTCGAAGACAAAGTCATAGGTGAAGGCCTTATCCTTCCCCAGCAGGACCTGGGGCTCCCCTGGGGTGACAGAGGTACAGATGTGACAACCCTCAATCTTCTCCTTTGACAGCTGGGGCCGGATCCTGCCATGATAGGAAGAACCCTGGGTCAGGTCCTCTTCTTGCATAGTACCTGCCACCTTCCACTTCTCTACCAGCTGGAAGAGGAAGTTCGGAGCCCCCGAGCTTTGTAATTCAGTCATAATAATATGAACATCACCAAAACCAGCAGCTCTTAACATCTACAGAGCACTCCGAGTATCTTGAAGCTGTGTTGAAAGTACAGTGTAGAAATTAACTCCTGTGCTCTGCACTACAAATCCATGTGGTGCCTATTGTTTGCCTGTTTCACAGATGAGAAATCTGAGGCTAAGTATAAACGACTTGCCCAAGGTTGTAGGATGAAGAGTGACAGCCAAACCCAGGTCCATGTGACCAAAAGCACACAGTCCTGGGTAGAAATCAGCATGCCTCCGGCAAGGGGAGAAGACATAAAGACAATGCTCAGGGCCAGGGTAGGGAAGAGAGGGGCAGGCCTGAGGGCTCCCTAAATGTTATATCACATTCCTCCAGCCACGATTAAGTTCTGCAGGAGGTCAGAGCTTCTGCCAAGGGCTGTACAGGATGCAAAGTTGTTATGGTTTATAGTATCTAGATGTCCCATCAAAGCCTGTGTGATCACAGGCAAGGCTTTGGGGAAATGACTGGCTCACAGGTTGCCGGAACCATCGGTGGATTAGTCCAGCAATGAGTTTACAGCTAAATGTGTTGCCAGCAGAAGGTGCCTGGTTAGAGCAGGTGGGTCACTGGGGGCACAGCCTGGGAGGGTGGATCTCCTTCCTGCAGCCCCTGCTTTCGCTCTGCTTCCTGCTGCCATGATGTGAGCAGCTTTCCTTCACAGGCCCTTCCCTTTCCCCTTCCTGAACTGGAGCTAGCTGACTACACACTGAAACTCTACCCCTGTGGGCCAAAATAAGCCTCTCCTCTTTTAAGTTGTAGATGTCAGGTATTGTATCTCAGAGACGAAAAAGTGACTAAGACAAAGGGTCCCTCAGCCCAGCAGCCCCCTTCCCAGATAGATGCCAGAGCCTGGTGGACATTCTCAGGCACAAGCTCTGGCTCCTTCCCAGGAGCTGCAGGGCCAGACCAGGCACAACCCTGGCAGCCCAGGGCCAGCAGAAAAACTCCCTGTGCATGGCAGGGACCTGTAAAAGGGACACTAGGTCAGCCACCGGCTGGGCCCACAACCCAGATGCTGGCAGGCTTCCCTGTACATGGGAGGGACATCAGCCACCCTTCTTCCCTCTCCCAAGCAGCCATCACCATGACAAGGTCCCCATGGTAACCAAGCATAAGTCAGTGAGCATGCGTACGCAGACATTGGCAGAAAGCACCCCCAAATACCCTCAAGTAAAGGGGAGTTAGTCTCTGATGTCCATGGGCCCTCATAAGCCAGCACCATAGGCTGGATACTCACAATGAGCCGCTTGTCAGGCTCCCTCTCCCTAAGCCAACATTTACAAGGAAAGAAAAGAATGAGAAGGACCAAGCCACCCCAGGACCAGAGGCGCCTGCTGCTGAACCCGGGCCTTCAACCTGCCATCCTGTCCATTCAGAGCTGCAGAACAGGCCCAGTGCTCACATGAGCATGGTGCCTGCACTTCGCTGTGAGGGAGAAGACTGAGGAAGTGGGGAGACCCTTGGCATGAGGCCCTCAGGCCCAGTCCCCACCTGAAGCACTTCCTTCGGAAGTGTTTCATCCTAGGTGTGAGGAATGAGTCCTCAGGCATAAGGAGTAGAAGCCCAAGGAGGTTGCCACCTGTATGAAGAGGGTTCTGGGTTAAGCTGAAAGTAGAATCAGCTTCTCAGCCATTACCTGACCTGGCTTCTAACCGGGAAAGACAAAGCTGATTCGTGCTCATCCTCTTTGGACCTGCAAACTGGTAACTTCACCCATTGCTCATGTCCACCCAGGAAGGCTCCTACCTTGACTTCTATCTCTAATCATGGCAGCAGACACATACTGAGTTCTTACTCTATGCCAAGCAATAACTACAGCCCTGACACAAATGAAGTCTGTGTGTGGGGAGGAGGGTTCATAATGGGGGCTGGACCCAGAGCTTTTACGCTGAGCTACATCCCCAACCCTTTTCTGTTTTTTAAGGTAGGGTCTTACTAAGCTGGTAAATTGCCTAGGCTGGGCTCAAACTTGTAATCTTTCTGTCCAGCCTTCCAAAGTGTTGGCATTACAGGTGTATGCCACCAGACCAGCACGTATTAATTCTAACTTTAGCTTAATGAGATTACTACTAGTCACAGACAGTCAGGAGCCAACTTGAGTCCAGTCTGTACACACTGCCCTTTGGATGGTCCTATCCTACACTGTCTCCAGGGACCAGGAATCTGAGGGCCCAGAAAACATCTCACACTTGGCAAGTACAGCACACAGCAACTGAAAAAGGAGGAGTGTGGCATGCATATGACACAGGACAAAAATCTGCGCTCTGGCCCTCAGGGCTCTAGCCTAAGACAGACACCTCCTCCTAGGCCATTCAGGTGCTTCCAGGTAAACCAAGGAGCTGCCCCAGGCAGCTCTGAGAACCCCAGAGCTGTGCAGACAAATATGAGCTCCCTCTTCCCCATGTATCTGCCTGCAATGGGATTTCTGGATCCAGTTCAAGTACCATTTAATTACTGCAGGCAGATGGCAATGCTGGTGATTGGAGGAAATCAGATCAGCATCCCTGGAGACAGAGGGAGTAGGCAAGGGTGGGAGCAGCAGCCCTGCTGCATGGGCCCTTCTTCAAGAAGGGCAGCTTCTCCTTTGGCAAGAAGCCCCCACACTTGGGCAGCCTGCCTGCCAGGAAGGAGAGAGTGTGCAGAAGAGCAGTTTGGGGAGGGGGATGTAAAGGAGAGTTCTCCAGGGTTTCAGCACCCAGAGGATGTGGGGTCAACTTGGGATTAACCCTGGGATGCTTTCTTGGCCCAGCACATCCTGATATGGGATTTCCTATGCTACCCAGCCACAGGCTGGGCAAGTCTAAGTATCAGGGTGCTTTGCCAGGGTGCAAGTGGGTGAGCAGTGTTACCTAGAAGAATGAGTACAAGATAGGAGGCAGAAGACAAGGCTTGGGTGAGTCACTAATTCCCACAGTGAGTGACCTGGCAGGGCAGTGTCAGTCACAGGAATGGAACTGAATGAGTAATTGTAGATGTAAGCTAAGCAGAAGGAAATTTTATTTCATGGGTGCTTTCTGTAAACTGGTACTGGACGGACAGAACCTCAGTTTCCCTACTGCTAGGAACTCTGTAATGGTTGATACACTGTGTCAACTTGGGAAGTTTAGAAGCTTAACCAAGCTACTCCACAGGGGGCCAGGGTCCTCACTTTGTAAACATCCTGAGCATGTGCAAGAGGAGGGCAGGAAAGAGCCTGCTGCAATATAATTGAGGGAAAAAAGCTTGCTCCCCACCCCACTTTTTGCTCTTACTGCTTTTGTTGTCTTCTGCGGACTTGAACTGTTGCCCTCTGCCATGTGCTACCCTGCCTTGGAGCTGAGTATGGACTGAAACCTCTACGAACTGAGCTATATAAACCTTTCCTTCCTTAATTTGGGGTGTCAGGTATTTTATCTCAGCAAGGAGAGAAAAGTAACTAAGACAGAATTCTAGTCCCCATTTTCCAGAATGGGAAGTTGAAGCTTGAAGTGGTTAAGTCACACACAGTAAATGCAGTTAAGCTGGGTGTCAGGTCTTCCACATCTCTGGCTGCCTCCCATCCAGAAAATTCTCAATCTGTAAATCACTAAAGAAACATCCTCCCAGGTACCACCATCAGAGCTGAGGGCTGGGGGGTGCTCCCTGGAAGTCCTAAGGGAGTTTGCTCTGGCTACTAGGCTGCCAGCAGACAATGTCTCCATCCTCTTGGGGCCCCTTTCTTCACCACACCCTGCTTGGGGTTGAATTCAAAGTCACTGCCCAGCCAAAAGAGGCCAGAGATCAGGATTCTCGTGCAGTCTCTGCCCTCCGGTGGCACCCAAGTCTTGGTGGCAGCCTGTCTGGGTTATCTAGATCTCTTCCCAGTCTTCACTTCCTAGAATTCCACCACCCTCCCCTCTAGCAGCCTCTTTTGGTCCCACCCTGGGTGAGATCACTTCTGTGACCCACCCACAAAGTATCAGGGGCCCACCCTACCCCAGCAAGGAAGGAAGAAATTTCCCCTGGAAGCAGGATGGGAACCTTGTATCCCTATTCCTCACTGAGGCATGGGAGGAGGGGCCGGGGACAGTCAGTCAGGGGTCAGGAGACAGTCAGTGATGGGGACAGTCTCTAAGTTCTCCCAACAAACTATGAGTGAGGACCAGGGTGAGGCACTTGCTTCAAAGCACAAGATTTAAGGAGATAAGGAAAAACCTCAGTGACCAAGATAAATTAAAACTTAATGTAATTTTTTTAAAAAAATCGAGTTGGCAAAACATGGGTCTTGGGTCAGCTGCCTCTTTTCATCAATAAAAATATGTGGCCCAAAGATCCTGGGTCATTTCTGCCTGGGGCCTCTGGAATATCGCCCAGGGTGATCTTGTCCCCCAAGCCCCAGCCATCCGCCCCGCCCCATCCTTTCCCCAGTTCCTGCAGGGATTGAGGGAGGGAGGGCTGGCTGGCAGGACATCCCTGCTCCCGGAATCCCTAGAACAGAGCCGGCCTATTTGCCACTTGGCAACCCGCAAGCTGAACGGCGGGTGAGCGCGCCCGGGAGCTTTTCAGAGGCAGAATCTGGCACCGGCGGCGAGAGCGATGAGCTTCCTCGGCTCACAACTGAGCAGGGGCCGGTGTGGTGTCGCGCTGTCCCCCATCCCAGAGGTCAGAGCGCGCAGCGAGGGACGCACAGGCGGCCGGGGAGCCCCCGCCTCCCGACCCGCTCGGTGCCCACGGCGGCGGGGACAAAGGCTGCGCGCCGAGCCGAGGGGGGCTCCGGGAAGAGCTGAGCTCAGCGGTTCCTCTGCTCTTTGGGGAGCCAGGAGGACCGGGCGTAAGGGAAGGACAGAGGACACAGGGAGGAGGCAGGCGGGGTGACGGGTGCTGAGAGGCTGCCAGGATAGAAAACTCCCTCCGCAGAGGTAACTACTGGCCACCTCCGGTACGTGTCCAGAGCCCCACACCCAGCCCGTAGCTTCAAGGAGGAGGGTGGGGCTAGCTGAGTCTCACTCCCAGTGGTTCTTGGTGACATCACATCTTGTTGGCCAATCACCCCTCCCAGGAGCTTGGCCGGGTGACCTTGGGCTCCTAGGGGTTAGCTCGGCTTCTTTGGTGAAGTTAGTCTCACCCAATCAGTGGGGTGACTGGGGCTCCTCCCCTGGTTCATAACTGACCTTTCCCAAATCTTACCCTGAGGCCCCTAAGGGGGCAACCTCAGCCAATTTTTACTTGAAGCGTTTTATATCTCAAAGATGAGAAGTAACAGGCTTCCATTAAAATAACTGGCCAAGAACTATGAAGACTACTCCATTACCTCAACAAAGACAGTGCCTGATATGTAATTCCTGATGCTTTTTCTTTGCTGGCATGGTACCTGGAACCCTAGGACACCTCAGAGTTCTAAACTTCTTCAGTTAACAAACTCTGCACTCACAGAGCAGGACTGCCCATCGCTAGACATTCAGGTGTCCTGCACATGCTGGGTCATCACATGGTATCAGTTCTAAGGTGGCCATTTTGAGCTACATGTGGTGCTGCATGCCTTAAGTAGAAACATCCTACACTGGAGCCCAGTCTGGGCAACTTAGTGACTTAGTGAGACCTTGTCTCCAAAAAAATATGAAAAGTGCTGGAGATATGGTTTGGTGCAAAGGCTCAGGGCTCAATGCCCAGGGCTGCAAAAATAAAGAGAGTGGACATTTTTCCCTCTAATTTACAAATGGCACTTGGAAAGAAATTAAGTAACTTGGCACAAGGTTGATAGCTAACAAGGAACAGGGTCTCCTACAAAACAACCCCCCCAGCCATCAGTCCTGAAGATGCCACCCTGAAGAGAGCCTGAGAGAAGAAGCCTGCAGACAGATGCCCACACAGGTGCAGCTGTACCTGGGGGGCTTCCAGGCGAGAGGCTCCCTCCTTCCAAGTTCTCCCTAAAAGTCTTTTGGAACCAGAGACCTGGACTAGGACACATAGTGGGGCAGAGGTACCCAGCATGACTCGATCCTCTAGAAAAAGCTCCAGGAGGCTAGATGCGTATTTGCTCTTTGCTCCAAGAGGATCCCTTGAGCCTCTCTAGAATCCTAAAAAGGAGCCCCTGGAGGTGAGCAGGACAGCCCAAGGAGGGACTATAAAGTCAAGAAGTGTAGCACTCAGTCACTGAGTGTGCTGCACCCAAGCCTGAGGATAAAAACAAAATCAGTCTAGCTGCCAGCCACTCCTCTGCCTCATGCCCAGCCCAGCTCCAATGGTGGGCAGCTGGGGCAGGTCAAGAGCAGAGGTGTTATGCCCCCATGGTGGAAATGTGAATTTGTGTCTGTGTATCTGGGTGTTGGCAGGAGACGGGCACACAGAGGAGTCCTGTGACCTCTCGTCAGCCTGGCATGCAGGCTCCCTTTGGTGTTTTGTGACCTGCCGGGGACCAGGTCTTCCTCATCAGTGACAGAGCAAGATCAAAGGGAAGCTTAGGCGCAGCAGGAAAGACTTAGATAAGCTGGCAGGGACCTTTCTGCCTGCAAAAACTGTTAAACATTAGGAAAGAGCCACCTATGCGAGGCTATGGAATCTTCTTTCTGAGGTATCATTTCTCACTGATATCATGCTTGCCTTTTTGGGTGCATTCTGCACCTCCCAGGCTTCATCAGACAAGAACACCACCAAGTATCTTTCAGAACCTAGGTGCCAGGCTAATTTATACATGTGAACATGGGCAATGTGTTGTGACAATGCCACAAAACAAGGCTCAGACATTTACCAAGCCCACAGTCACACCATCTGTAATGGTGGAGATGAAATTCAAACCAATCCTGCCTGTGTCCAATCGTGTTGCATCCACCAAGCAACTGTGCACCAAGGCAGCAGAGTTTGGACTGAAGAAAAATGATCCTCTCAGAGAACCTCTGGGGCTGATCCTACTGGCAGCTGCCAGCAGAGCCCTGAGCTGCCTTTTGGGACAGCATTTTCCTCTCTGTGGGGCAGGTGAAGCAGGCTTCATGTAGAAGGCTATGCTCCTCTGCAGCAGGAAGTATCTACACCCCCACTTTAACGAGCACCCCCTTCCTCCTCTTCCTCCCCCCCCCCCACTGGCAGCCTGCCAGCTCTGGGGAAGGCGGCTGGAAGCAAAATCCCTGTTCTCTCAGGGGAGTCTGGCTCCCAGACACTTGGGGGCTTTTAGCTGACTTAATCACAGACCAGGCATCTTCTTCCCACAGAGGCCAGCCTTCTCTCAATCAGGGTGCCAATACCCAACTTGGGGTGCTGGCCCTTTTAGCTGTACTGGTAAAGTGAGAGGCAGAGCCACAGCCTATGACAGCCAGAGGGTCTTCTGTTTCCCCTCTGGACCTTCCCTGTCCTCTCCTTGCCCTCCAGCCCAACTCTCCTGTGGCTGCCCTTGGGAAAGGATTCAGGCTTGCCCTGAACCCCCAAACAAGAAAGCTTTGTATTATAGGGTCAGAGGACATGGGTTTATGAGGCCCTGGCAGGCCTGGTGAAAGGGGCCTTCAACCTTCTGTGCCTGACTCCTGTCCCTGAGCATATTCTGAGAGCATGAGGGGGAGAGCAAAACACTGCAGGATGTTGGGGTGTCAGCTCAGCAGATAGGGTTCAGAGCTCTGACTCCACCTCCTCCTGTGGGGAAGTTCCAGATCATACTCTTTAGTTTATTCCACAGTCTGGCCACTGACTTCTGAGTCATGCCCGGGGACTGGCAAAGGGGAAAGGAGCCTGGTAGGAGGTAGTTTGGGGGATCAGGGGTGCTACCAAGAAAGGCTGAAGCCAAGCACCAGTCGGAAGCAGCAAGTACACAGGGTGAGATATCAGAAGCTGGGGAGCAGGAGGCAGAGGAGAAAGGGCTAGTCCCTGTCCTGAGCTAGAGGGATTCCCAGCCTGCCCTCAAGGGGTCTCTGCACAGGCCAGGCCCTGAGCAACACCAGGAGTTTCCTGAGCTTGGTCTGACTCCTCCTCTGTCTCTGGGGCCTGGGAAAAAGGGCAGCCCAGCTCTGGGAAGTGCCATTCATCTGTGCTCTAGCATTACTCCGATATGTCCCACCCCCATCACAGGGCATCTGTCGGGGGTTTCCCATGACCTCCTGGGAGTCGAGAGACGCTGCAGAGTCTGTGAAGGCATCTGGTAGGGGACAGTTCAGTGGGGACTGGGCCCTGGGGATGCTCCCTTGCCGAGGAATGCAGAGCAGCAGGCAGCTGGCTGGCTGTGGAGGGCAGTGAGACTTTCTTCCTCCACTAGACCTGTCCCCAGCCCCACTGCTGGCCTGGATGCAGTGGCTCTCTGTGGTCCACCTTCCCCACAGCCTCGGGTAAGACCAACCCTTCCTAGAGAAAGGATGGGCAGTTTCCAAACCCGCTCTGCTGGTGTGTTTCCGTCAAGGAAGGCAGAGGTACAGGGATGAAGGCATCTGGGGACAGGGACCATGGCATTCCTCCCTCCACCAGCTGGAGGTAACGGAGGGCATCCTCCTGAGAACAGGATGCAGCCAGCACTCTAGCCACCTGGCCGGGGGCTTCCCAGCCCTCCTATAGAGCTCTGTCCTTCCCCCTTGGCATAGACAGGACAAGCAGATAATTTGGAGGGGTGCTGACAGCCTGGTCCCAGCCCAGCTCCCTGCTCCTGGCAGGGCAGCAACCTCTCCTCTCCAGCCTAGCACCCTCTCAGCACCCCCCCCCCCAGCTGTTCTGCGAGGGAAGAGCAAGGGGATGCGGCTTTCCTCCTTGGTCTTCTCAACATGCTGTTGCCTCGAGGGCAAAATGAGAGGCTGGGAAACCGGGGGCATCGGGAGTGAAGGCTGCCCTCAACTTCCTTCTTGAGTGCCAAAGTGGAACTCAGGCAGGAGACAGCCACAGGGATCTAAGAATGGAAGAAATGCAGAGGCAGAAGCTCCCCAAACACAAAGGAACAGCAAGGATTCAGGAGCTAGGGCCACAGTGGTGACCGGCACCCCTATGCCAAACAGCTTCAAAAGGCAAATGTGGCCTGTTTACCCTTCGCTACACACCGGCACCTATGCTACCTTCCTGTTCCCGGTAACTGTGTACTGGAAGAAACTGAAGTACAGAGACCACAGCACTCAGCCACTTTGCAATTGGACTGGGAGGCAGTTTACAGGAGTCAGAGGAGCCCTGATCTGTGCCAAGATCAGATCCAGCCTCTTGCATCTGCAGACTGTTTGCTGATGTACACAATGGGAGTAACATCAGTCTAAGGAGAAAATACCAGGACAGTGGCTGCCAACGGCTAAGTATTCAAGGAATCATAGTGCTTAGTTGCTTCCTGGTCCAGTCTCCTTTCCACCACAGCATGCTTTCTGCTCTAAATAAATAAAAGGGCTGGAGGTGAATTCACTTTACCAAATAGTTCACTATTACTTAGAGAGGTATCTCTTAGTATGCTGAAGCCAGGGCTTATTTTTTAAACATCTGATTGATACTTGACTCCTTAGGAGGCCACCTGCATTTTGTTCCTTCCAAGGATTATATTCTCTCCACTTCATCCAAATCACTGCAGTGCACCAAGGAACAAGTCAGAACGTACCAGATGTTCCTCTTTTCCAGTGGGTAAAACTGAGGCCAAAAGGGCAAACCAGGAAGGGGCCCCATGATCCATCCAGTGGATAAAACGCACTGGTTGCAGACCTGCCCTTTGCTCCCAGGGCAATCAGGGTAAGAGTGCCACGCATGTGTCACCTCTGTCACTTCTCTGGTCCAAGCCCCACCCTAACTCTACTCTGAGGTTTTCAAAAGCTGAGACCCAATCAAACAGCCTGGCTGGGTGGTGGAGGAGGGAGGTTTCCGGGGCCTGTGGTTACTACACTCCACTTCCTTGTGATGACATAAGGCCTATTTCTGCAGCAGGAGGCCACCACTAAGAGTCTCAGGTCTGCACACAGCCTACATGAGGGCCTATCTGGGCCTTAGTTTCCCAGATCTGTAAACTGGATAGCATGAGACACGGTTGGCATTGACTGACATTGGCTGGCTTTGGGGCCCAGAAGATGCCCCGCATATACACTCCTACAGTTTCTTCATCCCCTCACACACTCTCCCTCCCAACCCCCCAGTGTTCTCAGTTCTAAATGTAGATAGTCATTGACCAAGATTTGAGAGTGGCCAAAGCTAAGGAAATAACTGCAGCTAAAGAATCCAGATGAGTAAGGGCAGGGGTGCAGCTCAACAATGTCCCTGGGGTCCATGACTGGTACTCACCCCAATCTCCTCCCTACACCATCAGACCTGTAGTGTCAACCATGGATGTGGGACTGGGCAAGGTAGCTCCCCCACCCCAGCAGACTGAAGGAAGGAAACTTAGGGAAAGTGGGCAGAGATAGGAGAGGAGGGAGTTAGCACACTAAGGGCTCCCTCATGGTGGGGGCTCAGAAGTGGGGGCTTGAAAGGGTCTTAAATAAACTCACCATGTGACTTGGCTTCCTTCCCCAATTTCAACTTTGCCAACTTTCATTTCTTAACAGTTGTCCCCTTCTCCCCGTTTGTCAGGTCTGTATTTCTGCAGCCCAGGGCAGGGCGCAGCTTAGCATCACCTCTCTCCAGCTTTGCTGAACACCCTCACAACCCCCAGGTAGAAGCCAGTCCTCGTTCAGCCCAGAAAGCTGAGGGTCATCATACAAGGGGATTAAAGGCTGAAGGGATCACAGGGCAACTCTGAGGGGCAGGCCTGGGATTCTCTAGGTATAGCTGACTAGCGTGGGTTCAGAAGCAGGTGGACCTGAGTCTACCTACCTAGGCCATGGGGTGGGGCTGCGTACCCCTGCATCTTTTCCCCTAACCTTGAAGCCCCAGATCCTTCAATGTCTTTCCTGTGGCTCTCCTGGAGCCCAGGCCTTTTTAGTAAGACTTTACAGATCACCAGCTTTGATCCAGATTAGAGGCCCTAAGCCCTGAGTCCAGGCCTGGAACTTCACCTAGTCAAACAGATCAAGCCTCCTCTATTCCTAAACACACACACACACACACACACACACACACACACACACACACCAAGCTGTTCCACTGGTCTCTCTGCAAAGAGCTGGGCTGCTCAACTCCAGGGCTCACCGCAAGTTATTCTCATAGGAATTCACAACGTACTTCAGTTAGGGACAAGAAAGGACTTTCAGGAAGTCAGAAAGACAATAAAACCTGGCAGGAGGTTGTGAGTGAGTCCTAGGGCTGGAGTGTACCTAGGTAGTTCCAAATCCTTAGCTTTCCCATACATGTTCAACTTGACTGCAGTGCAAGACCCAGGCCTTTAGGTAGCACAAGTGACTTCTGGGAGGTAGGAGGAGATCCAAAAGCAAGAAACCCCTTGGGCACAACGCCAGTACCATCTGCTCCCTGTCCCAGCCCCAGCCCTAGCCCAGTCCTACCCTGGCTCTCTGATTAGAAACTGGGCTCTGTCCAGGCATTGTCTGCCTTCTATAACCAGCTGCCCACTGAGGTCTGTCGTGTGCCAGCATGGGCACCCCTGTCGAGCTGGAGCCACAAAGCTGGAGCTGGTGGGGTGCAGCTGGGGGGACATTTTCCAGAAGTCCCCAATTACCTGGCTCTTCTGATGCTCGATTTCCCCTATGCCTTCACCCAGACCAGCAACTCAAGGCAAGGGCTGCCTGGGTCCTACTTAGGGCAATCTGAGTGGGAAGACCTCCCTTTGGGACTCTGTACAGAGGGCAAGCGCAATCCTTTCTCTGGGAAGAGGATGCCAGGAACCTGATGGTGGAATTGGGAAGAGAACGCCACTTTTCTGTCCCCCTCTAACCAAGGTGCTCATCCCCTGAGTTTCCCCAGGTGGGAACCCCTCACCTTACCATGCATTCCCCAGCCAAGCCCAGGATCCAGAGCAGAAGCGCAGGGCCTTTGTTTGGTTCTCTCCTACAAGATGGAGTCTAAAGGAAAGCCCCCTAGGAGGGGCACCCCAGCCCCTTCCTTCCCAGCCCTGGTTCACACTGGGTAGGGGTTAGAGCTTAATTTTCCTTTTATGGTGATCGGTCTCTCCCCATCTGCTGCAGATGCCATATTTACATTTCGCACTCCCACCCCTCAGCCTGCACCTCCCTCCCTCGACCTCCAAGGGCTCCTGCAGCAATGTCAGCCCCAGCAGCAGCCTGGCCCCGCCCCGGCCAGCCCACCAGGCACCTGCAGGGCTCCTCTTTGTCTCCTACTGCTCAGGGCCAGGAAGGCTGCAGCTCAAGTGGTGCTCTGAGTGCTGCCTAGGGTGCAGGGACCCAGGTCCTCTATCTCCTTCCCTCAACCCCAGAGATGTGACCAGCCTCAGTGCCTCCTCTGGGCTACCGAGGACTGGCCAGGTAGATGGGGGCATCTTTCCTGGGACAGGAGGATGGAAGATTTTCCACTGCCATCTCTGACCCCGTGTACAAGCGACTTCCCAGGATCCCTGGAATCTGGGTCACTTCTAATACAGGGGACCCAGGGGCGTGTCTTGGGGACCCACCCTAGACCTGGAACACCCCCTCCCCCAGCATACAAAGCTGGGGTGAATGTTGCTCTCCACGTCCTTGTCGTGGTGATCAGTGCCAGACCGGTATTCTCCGATATACCTCTCTGAAAGAGAAAGCCCTGAATAAAAACTGGGAGAGGTGATGTGGTGTACAGCTTCTCCGCCCAGCACAAAGAACACAGATGGTTCAACTTTGCAGTATTTCCTGCTCTGCACCTCTGTGCGTCCCTCCCAACAGAACCCACCCAGGCCTGTCCTCTCCCTGCCTGATTTCTGTCAGGAGACGGCTTCAAATCCCAGAGCTATTGGCAATGGCGCCCCAGATAAATACATACAGCCCTCCTCCGCTCAATTTCACCTGAGTGCCCCTGCGTGGGCATCAGCCTCGACCCTCTGTCCTCTCACCCCTTGCCCCATGTCCAGAATCAGCAGGGTCCTCTCCTCAAGCCACTTGCTCCATACAGAAGGCCAAGGTACCAATCCAGTCCTTCCATGAGTCCCACAGCCGATCTTTGTGTGCGGAACTGTTCTCGGGTTGGTGTGCCATGTCGGCTTGCTGGACCAAGAGCACAGCACTAGCTGATTAGCGTAGATGAGGGGAAACATTTTTGTTCTCCCATAGCCTGGTATGAGACAGCAGCCTTGTGGGGAGGCGAAGAGGAAACACACAGACGCTCCGGTCTGGGCCAGGGCTGGGTGTGAAATACCGGATTTCCTTGTTTATTCGATTTTCTGATCATTAAGAGCTCCCAAGAGGGGTCCAAAATTACCACCCAAACAAAGCCACCTTCCAGCAATCCTCTGGGCCGCCGATCCCCTGCGGCAGCCGGGCCAGTGCGCAGCGCCCTTCACCCGGCCCACACCGACCCGGCCCCTCCTCCCCAAGTGCGGGCTCCTGCGCGAGCAGTACCAGCGCCCCCGGCCCCGAGCCCACGCGAGACAAAGCCCGAGCCCCCTCGGCGCGCGCGCCCCTTCCCTGCCGTCGGCCCTACCTGACGGCCACCTTGACGCAGCAGTCGCCCTGGCTAGCCATGGTCCCTTGGCGCTAGGGTCTGGGGGATCAGGGGAGGGGGTCCGGAGGCCAATGCCCAAGGCAGCGGCGGCGACTGCGGCTGCAGGAGGCGGAGACGCGGGTGCTGCTGGCGAAGGCTGACGCGGAGGCTGGAGGTGACATGCTCTCGAACGACAGGCAGAGGGGCTCACTCGCGGCCGGGCCCCCACGGCTGGTCCCGCACGCCTCCTCGTGCCATCGGCCGGTGGCGCGGAGCTAGCTGACAGCCGGCAGCGCGACCCGCCGCTCCCCACCGCGCGGCACACGCGCGCACACACCTCTCGCCCGGCCCGCCGCCTCCCGCCGCAGCGCGAACAAAGGGGGCGGGGGCCGAGCCGGTCTAGGTCCCACCCCCGAGCCCCGCCGAGCCCGCGCAGGGCCCCTCCCCGCCACAGAGCCACCAATCCACGGCCCGAACGGCCAGCCGGGGCGGGGCTTGTGCCTTTAAAGGGCCCTCTTGGAAGGCGTCCACCCAGTTGCTGAGGGCCAGGCAGTTTTGTGAGGTTGGGGGGTGGGGCGGAGGAGCCCACCAAACTGGAGCTTCGACCCTCGGAGTCGCAGAACCTCAGCCTCAAGCAGACCTTCTTTTCACAAACCAGGAGACAGACGAAAAGAGGGAAAATACCCAAGGTCACACAGCGAGTTAGTGGCTAAGCGTGGGTAAGAACCTTGGCCTTCTGGCCAGAGCCGTATACTTCAAAGCGTCCCACCGCGATTAGCGGTTTATAGTTCGAAAGAGCCAGGAACGCTTCCCTTTACATTTATTCCAGTAAAGTTGCCAACCTTTATCGAAGGGGATTCTTGCTAATGTATTAGTAAAATTTCCCCACCTCCACCCTGCAGCCTTTAAGCCCATCTTTTGGTAGGTTCCTGGCCAGGCTTCTAGCCCAGGCTAGGCCCTCTCTATTGCGGGACCACGGTCCCACTGACCTTTATGACCCACTGTGCCTGGGGCACACTCCGCTTGTTGTGGCAGTTGGGGGAGAGGGTCAGTGTGGGAGGCCCAAGCTGGGCCAGGAAGAGGAGGGAACAAAGGGTGCACTTTCTAGCGGGGCACCTGGGTAGAGAGGCTGAGCAGGGAAGTGGGTGGGCAGGGAGCGGGGAGAAGAAGGAGGGGAGGAGCAGGAGGACAGCTGCCTGCAGGAATGGACATAAAGGAGTCCTGGAGACTTTCATACAGGGCAGTGATGGAGGAAGAAACCGGTGCCATGAAGTCACAGTTCCCTTTCCCTTCCACCTCTCCTCCCTCTGAGTTTAGACTCCTCCTCCCTGCCCCCTAACTCCCAACATTGAGGCTATTCACAGGGCCCCTCACCAGCAGCCCTCCCTTCCCTCACTTCACCCAGCTCCCTCTGGAAAGGGCCCAAGAGGAGGACCCAGCTGCAGCTCCAGATGTGGATGGAGCTCTCATGGGAAGAGGAGAGAGGGGAGTCTGAGTCCAAGTCTCTTGCATCACCCTCAGATGATGAAACCATGTCAGAAATTTTGGCAAGGGTATGGGTTAGGGCATAAGGATGTATTTGTTGGTTCCATCTCCCTCTTCACCCACCCCTGTGGGTAACCACTTCACCTAGGAGCCCAGAATCCCGTTTGGGATTATTCAAGGGCAAATGTCAAGGTCAAATCAACACACTGCACTCTTCCCATCCTGAAAGCCAACAGGAGGAGTGCTACCAGCGGTACTGCTGTGGTCCTGGTGAAATCCTGAAACTTTTACTGGTTTTGAACCTTGAGGAAGCTCTCCCTGGAGCCAGTGAATCACTTCTCCCAGAGCAAGAAGTCAAGTCCTAGACATTGTCTTCCCATCTTCCAGCTAAGCAAGAGGTGGGGAGCAGAGTAACATTTATGGACCACCTACACAAACAAGGTACTCGAGGTACATGTTCTCATTTCGTCCTTATAACCTTGTGAAGTAAGCTTTATTGTTGTGCAGTTTTACAAGTGGGAAACTGAGTCTCACTTAGCATATAAGGAAGAGACTTGGGATTTGAATTTGTGCATGTGGTTCTGGATCCTCCAGATTACCCCCAAGCAAGTACTTATGGAGAAGGGAGCTGGGCTGGCCTAGGCATTGCAACCTGTAGGCATTGCAACTCTAGTTAGCCCTCTTGGATGATCATGCTGTGTTTTGGACCTGTTCCTCCCACTCATCTCTGGACTTTTTTGGGGGGCCTGACTCTGGTTTCCTGTCTGCAGGAGGTCCATGCTGACTTCCGACATTAGGTGACCTTTCTGACTCACAGTTCCACTGCTGGGAAATGCTACCAGAGCTGCTGCCCACCCCCTCTGCATCCTTCTGGGCCACAGGATGTCCAGCCAGGACAAGAAAGGAGGCACATTGACTGGATATTCGGGCCTCCTAGAGTCACAGCCTCAGAACTATGGCAACCTCAGCTACCTCAGCAGCTCCCTCTGGATCACCGGGGATTACCCGGGCAGCCCTGACTCCTGGGATCTGCTGCCCAGAGATTAGGAGCTGTGTGACCACAGGCTACGTGAGGACACAGGTGGGGAAGAGGCTTAAAGGGCTGCAGCTAAGGAGATTTAGGTCAGACAGGTCAGAGGAAGTCTAGGACAATCCCTGCCTTTTTCAGCTTCAGCACAGACACTGCTTCCTGTCTATAGTTGTTCCAGCTCCTAGACCTTCTCCCAGCTACTCTTCTCTCTCTCCCTCCTTCCTGAACCCTGAAATTTCTTGAGACCAGCTATATATTGCATATGTCACCCCAGTGCTTTCCTCTCTTGTATAAACAGGCTCACACACAAGCACACACCCACACCCACACACCCACACACACACCCACACACACACACCCCTGACAGGCACATACACAA